>VWYH01006967.1:773864-792862 GCA_013399365.1 Pampusana beccarii | reverse complement strand
GAATATTGTGTCCAGTTCTGGGCCCCTCAGTTCAAGAAGGACAGGGAAGTGCTGGAGAGAGTCCAGCGCAGGGCAACAAAGGTGATGAAGGGAGTGGAGCATCTCCCTTATGAGGAAAGACTGAGGGAGCTGAGTCTCTTTAGTTTGGAGGAGATTGAGGGGTGACCTCATTAATGCTTATAAATATGTAAAGGGTGAGTGTCATGAGGATGGAGCCAGGCTCTTAGAAGTGGCAACCAATGATAGGACAGGGGGCAATGGGTACGAACTGGAACACAGGAGGTACCACTTACATATGAGAAGAAACTTCTCATTGAGGGTAACAGAGCACTGGAACAGGCTGCCCAGGGAGGTTGTGGAGTCTCCCTTCCTGGAGACATTCAAAACCCACCTGGATGCCTTCCTGTGTAACCTCATGTAGGTGTTCCTGCTCCAGTGAGGAAATTGGACTAGATGATCTTTCAAGGTGCCTTCCAATCCCTATCATTCTGTGATTCTGTGATTTGCTTTAGCACTGCTCTTTGTGTCTGACAGGTCAACAGCGGCTTCCTCTAAGTGCCCTCGATCCTTTTCACGGATAGCATCTTTTACTTGCTCCCTCCTCTGCGTATGAACGTTTCTATATCTCAGTTTTCTTCATCTTCTGCAGCCTCTCTGAAGTCTGTTGTTTCTTCTCACGTCATTCCACTCCTTTCCAGTTTATCTGCTCTTGCACCCAGTCCCTTCAGCGCATTACTCTAAACGGTCTTTACTCTGTTTTTGCCCTCTTGTTTCTTAGCACCCACTGGCTGCAACCTGTCAAAGGCTTCTCTTGTCACCTTTCAGACCTTCCCTGGGTGACCATTCTCAGCCTCTATCATCCTTCAGCTTTTGACATTGCTTTCTCCTGTATAAACTTTCTGCATGTGACAGACTGTGAAGGGCTGGTCTCTGCTTAAGCCTTGTTTCTTTAACAAGGCACTCAGCTCTCTCATTTCTGACCCTGTCTAAGCACAATGACTCCTCTTCCTCCCACCCTTCCTCCCTCTAACTAGTAAGGTCTGTAGCTGCTGTGCCTGGGGGTCAGGGTTGCGCTGGGTGGCAGTGCCCCGTCCAAACAGCACTGCAAGGGGAACTGGCACCAGTTTTCTGGCAGAAGAAGAGGATGCCTGAAAGAAAACCACCTCTGCAAGTAGGATGCAGAACTCAGTATTTCCTCATACTTGACGTACTTGGCACAGAGGTTATGATAATAAAGGACAATCAACTCTTTTCTAGGGAAGTGGGTACAAGGATAATTTTTGATGCAAGTTCTTTTCAGAAACCAGTTTTCCCCATGAGAATGCTGGCATTTAAATGCATTTTAAGCACTAGGAAAAATGCTTAATTTGTCCTCTGCTGCCAGATGGGAACGCTGTGTTTCAGATTTGTCTCAAGAACTTCCTAAGCAAGTGGGTTTGCCATATTAACCTCACTCTTAGTTGTGGTTAACTTCTGCTAACTGCCAATATTGGTATCAGTCTATGGATTGCTTTTCAGGATGCAAAAGAGAGGAATGTTTTGAATACGCAGTGGGACTTATCTTCACTGTTAATAAACCATACACTAACTGAAATGAAGATAAGACTATTGTTTTGAAATAAAATATGCAGAAAAAGGATTTCTCATTCAGTTTTTTCATAAGAGGACATTGAACCACTCATTCTGATGCAACAGTTCAGATTTTTGGCCACCTCTCTTGGGCATTACTGTCTTGAGCAAATGGCTTTTTATCATTCATCAGAATGGTGTTAAACTAAAATAAATGGATCTTCACTAATCAATGTTGCCAGCACTGAGATGGCTAATCAAAGGAATCTGCTGCATTTAACACCGAAGTAATTTCCAATGGGTCCATTAGACCTAACCGTTTTTCCAACTATCTCTACATTCAAGTGGTGGGAATTCAGCCTTAGAACAAACAGGAGCTAGGAAAACTGCCCAACAGAACTGATTGACGTCTCTAAAAGGGAAATCAGACATAAAGACACCATCTTTAGTTCATTGAATCACTCAGCTGGAAGTCATTGCTGGTCAGAAGAGTGCTATAGGGAACAAACACTCAACATTTGCTCTATTCTTATCCTCTTCCCCAGCCATCAGCCTTTGGCCATTGCCAAAGACAGGGCACTGATCTAGGTGAAACTTTGGTGTGACCCAAACAAGGTATTTCTGTGTCTGTGATGTGAGTTGCCACTACAGAGAGCCGCTGTTCTGGTCACCCAATTTCAGTACAAAGTCCACACATAGGGAAGGTGTCAGCACCTTATCCCACCCACATCCTCCATGAAAAGGATCTAAATGGTCTTGCACTGAAGTAACCTGAATTCAAATTGTGTCTTTCTGGCCTGTAAAAGCGGACAATGAACAAGGGCAAATACTCCCTGCATTGTGCAGAGGGGGCAGCTATCCTTCTTCGCAAACTACAGCTGAGGAAAGCTGAGGGAGATAAGATGTTTTTAGTCAAGTACTGTTCAGTATGAAGTCTTGGTCCTGAGCATACCCATAAAGCAGCTGGCCAAAGCTAGCCAGCTTCCAGGTATCTACCCAAACACAACCTAGCATGACCCTAGTGGACTTAAACAACATTGTGTAAGCAGAAAGCACTGAGGAAGCTCCTTTTCGTGCAGCCCATTGCTGTGCAGCATCCTAGTAACACAGGTCACTGCAGACACCCTCATCCACCCCTGTTGATCTGTCATGGCCTCGCAGAAAATTGATTCAGGTTAAATATGTGAGACACTTGTCTCTGAGGCACTGTGGCATTTGGGTCCATGCTGTCCAAAATGCTTCCTGCTACAGCAGTGTGATGATTGCAGTTGATGAGTTAACACCTTGGCACGGGAGCAGTCTCCACTGCAAGGCAGTGGTGGTTTGGGTGCCAAAGAGGGCTTTTGTGAGAGCTCACATGAGACCAAGACTGCTAAGAGGTGCACAGAGCAGAGCATCATGATCCACCATGCAGGAATCAAGCTGACCAGCTTCTGACCCACAGATCTGTAGGGACTGCGCTCAGTGCCTGCTGGGACTGTGGCAGAAACATGAGGCAAATGCTCCTTTCTCTCCCATTCGTTAGTTTCCCCATAACCTCAAAGAAATTCAGTAGCATCTCCAGCGACACAACGGTTCTTGCACTTGGTACAAGGATTCTGCACTTTGTTGTGTCTTAGGTGACGATATTTTGGCTTAATTAAGTTGTGCTGGGACAAGACAGTTTGGGACCATTAAGTCTCCCGAGTTTGATGTTCTGTGGCCTGGAGAGCTGCCATGCTGATCCAGAAGGATACGTTCTGCAAATCAGGGAGGACAGAAAACATATTTCAAGCCCTCGAACTCAAAGAACGTCGTAAAAATTCTTTTTCAATTGTAGTTCACTTACAAGACTTTAAGCCCCACCTTCTGGTGATTGACTAAATTGCAGGAAGAGACAACGCTCTAGGTCATGGTTGTCAAACTCAGTATGTACGTAACCACTCCTACATTAGTACAGTCCTAAAATTACATTCGGCCCTTTAAAGGCAACGGCAAGGCTGATGTGACTCCTGGTGAAAGTGAGTTTGACACCTCTGCTCTAGGTCAAGTAAAAACGGTGAAAAGTTTTCAAGACAATGGTATTGAAGTAGAAAAATGCTTTAAACACACTTGAAATATTTCAGGAGAATGCAATGATCTTTGTCAAAGTGCCAACAAAATAGTTTTAAAAGGCATTTTAAGAGGCATTTCAAGTGGTTTTATTACGTTGGATTCCATTTGCTTCACTTGATGTAAACAACCATATTATAAAATAAACTTTATGTTTCAACTATCCCTAACCAAAACAGTTTGGAATACCTTGTTGCACGAAACCTTTCAGTATTTTGTTTTTGCCATTTAATTGAAGTGAACAAAAGTACATGTTGAAATGTTTAAGTTTCTCTGAGGACAAGGGATGCTCCCCAGGCAAGACCCCAGAGCCTTGAAGTTTTGTGTTGCTCATGGCCAACCACTTCTTCTCTTTTCTGCACACTGGAGCAGCTGCAGAGACTGGCAGATGTTGCTGACATGGGCGTCCCCAGCTTGTCAGCAAAGTCTGCGTCACTGACTTCCTCCCTTAGGTGCTGTTCAGCGGAGACATAGATAACTGAAGCGTGGAGGGCAAACCAGGGCACCAGGTATGGACAGCACAGAGATACGGGCAGTAGGATGAAGTGCACAAACAAGCAGCTTAACATCTTGACCTGGACCACCAGCCTGGGCCTCTCCTCTCTTGCACTTCTCCCCACAACTCCTCCTGCCACCCGGCCCAGCCCGGGCTGCTGTGGCACCTGGGCCAGACTACACCTGTCCTGCAGCTGGGGAACCTCTTCCTCCAGCACAGCTGCCCCTTCCCAGGGTGTGCAGGCAGCCAGGAGCTACCAGAAGAAGGTCAAGGGCTACCATGGCTGAGCCCTGTATGGGGCTGTTTTCAGGGCAGGGAGCTGGAAACAGCGGTGAGTTAACTTTATTCTGCAGGTCTTGGGAAAGGGTTCTGAATATGTGTGGGGGAGAAATGTGAGAACAGAGAGAAATGTGAGTGGGGCAGCCACTGTTAAACCAGTAGCTCAAAACTCATCTAACCAATTACCCAAATAGCTTAATCTTGCTATTTTAAGCAGTTTTCTCACTCTTCTCAGTGATGGCAGTGAGCATGCATAAGCCAAAAGCAGCCCCATAAGCATCAAAGGTGCAATGACATGCCAGATCATGAGATGACTCTAGAAAGATGTAGAAGAGCATGAAGACACAGGGAGTCAGCCCAAGAGGTGGTCATCTCAGGATCTAACCACTGTGAAGTTTTGTGGAGGTACTATGACTAAAAAATATTTTAAGGAAGGGTTTGAATCTGAAAATAAGCAGACCTGGGTATTACAGGGTCCTCCTCCAGGTTACACACGGCAACAGAGAAGAATGTTGAGTAGCTTTCCCAGTAGGTACAACTATCTCATTATGCTAAAACAACTAGTTTGAAAAGCAGGGTAAAACAGAAGGACAAGAGCTGCTGTTGTGTTGTCTGTGGTGCAGACTCCTGTCCTTTCTGAGTTTTGTTTCTGGCACGTACTTGTTTCTGGCACATCTGACAAGTGGCTGCAGTGCTCTTAGAAGAAGGTAAGAGGTTTGTTTGTAGGCTCTGCACATCCACAACACATGTCCACAATGTGAAATGATAAACAAAGCAGCATCCTTGGGAAGAGTGTGTTTTCATAAGCCATGAATTCATAGCGTCTAGAAAACAGATTTTCAAGATGCATCAGGTTTCCTTTGGTTTGAAAGTGAAAGAGAGATCTCTGGAGTGTGTCAAGATGATACTTGGATTGGAAGAAGTAGCACTTAAAAATACATTATCCAACTGCTGGCCTGGTCTGTGTGTAATATACACATACACACATGGAGTGTCAGCTTATCATGAGATTTTTTTTTTATTGCTGCTGCTCCTAAAAGCCCCCAGGCTTTCTGTTCCTATGCCATGAGAGGGAAAATAATAAAACCTAGATAGTTTTAAAGGGAAATTTGGATTTGGTCTTTGGAAGGTAGGAGAAGGGCTGGATCCAGCCACTCCATAGGACAGTGGGGCTGGACCTAGCAGCCTGTCCTCCATTACACCACACAGACTGGTGTCTGCACTGCCTGGTGCCCAGGGCTAAAAAGGGCCTTGTCCTCACCACTCCTCTCCTGCTTATAGTGCTCCCCCTCTTTGCCCCAGAAAAATCCATGCTGAGGTAATAAATTTCCTTCCAGCTAATCAGCTTCAGTCATTTCTCTATTGATAACATCTGACTGATTCCCAAAACCAGGCCACCTTTCCATGCTGCCCCCCACCTACCAGCAGTGCTTGGGGAAGTACATGACCCTGTAAAACCACACTGACCTTGTTGGAGAAGCTGGAAGATGTGGACAAATGAGTCAGGGTGCTTCAGGGAGCTGAAAGATGCTCCTATGGGCCAGGAAATGACACAGCCCTACGGGACTGGCTTACACACAAGCAGATGCTGCATGATGCTATAGATACGGAGCCTGGTATGGAGTACACAAGCACAAAAAGCAATTAGATCTGTACACTGTTCATCCAGTAAAGTCCCTCAAAAGCAGCCAGCCCTTTGCATCCTGGTGGGGGCACCCACAGCTGGCAAGGCACGTGGCCTTCAACCCCTTGCAGCCACTGTCCTCATCAACGAGGCAGCTGCCAGCTGCCTCGTGCAGCGGGAGAGGCAGGTACCTGTGGGATGCAGCACATCAGCAGGTACTACGGGCTGCAGCGCATCATGCCAGTGCCCAGCCTTGCAACAGGAATATGGGTTTCACACCGCCTGGACCCTTGCACCAAGGAAAAACTGCTCAGAGTTACTGCTCCCCGTCTAGACTGCTTTTATAAACTCCAAGGATGGCATTTCACTGTGTACTCTAGTCACAGTGAATGTGGGGGAGAATTCAGTTCTGGAAGGTCACCAGCCTGGGTCTGTGGTTCTCATCCATGTGTAACTCAAAATGTGTATATATAGAATTAATTTGCAGCTGCAGTCTTCCTCAAATTATTCCTCTGGGCAGCTGACACAAGCCGGCTGCTCACTGACAGCTAAAAGAAGAGCAATTATTCACGGGCTAATGGGCTTTACCAAAGTGAGGTCCTCAAGCATCATTAAGAGGGGGAAACTGAGGCATCAGCACCAGGAAGAAGTGTTACATAGCTGAGATGTCAAGCAGTAGCAAAATAGTGCTATTGCTGTGGGTGCTATGCCACAGCATAACCGGCTGCTTACAGGGATAAAATGGGACGGTAAAGACAGACAGAAGACTGAGTAAGGAGGAGGGTGCAGTGCTCTGCACTAAGGCTACAACAAGGTCAACGGTCAACTCAACACCGACCTCTTGCTTGGAGTCCTGCTGATATCAGGGATATAGTGATTAAACATGATACGTGAAGGAGGTCAGAAAGAGGCCTGGAATTCATCAGTTCCCCGGCTTGGGGGGAAATAGTGACACGCTGGCTCTGCTCACTGGGAATTCAGCCACAGTGCTGTCTCCATTACTGCAGCAGCAGCAATCTCTTTAATTCCTGTGTGCACTAAGATGGACGGGATACAACTATTTCCAATTAAACCCCCAAAGGTAACAAAATAACACCGTCAAACAAAGCTCCAAAGCAAGCAGAAAACTAGAAAAAAAAGTAATTTATTCCCTCAATTCACCCTGCACACCTCTGTGGCAGCTCAGTGGGAGGCAAGTCAGAGAGGGCCTGGCTGGTGGAGTGAAGGAAGGGGACACTCAAGGGGTCCTGTGAGGTGTGAATCCCTTCCCAGCAATTACAAAGATTTACGGGATCAACCACTGGCTTTCAGGCACCTCAGGTGGGCGCCTGCAGTTTGATGGGGTGAGAGCTGGTGGGGCATGTGGGTGCAGCAGGGGTGCACGTGCCCTCGGAAATTCCCACGGCACCCCTGCCCCATCCTGCCAAGGCAAAGGCAGCCCACAGATCCACCCCGCCTGGCAAACAGCAAAACCAGCACATTCTGGTTGTGACCAGCAGCTACTGCTCTCCTAAGGAAAGCTCTTCACACGACCCACCAAACACCCCCAAAACCAACTAGATGAAGCTGTGACACACACAAAGGGAAGTATTCTTTCATGGGTATGTAACTGTGGATCTATTGAGCCATCTTCTCACCTGCTCACCAGGGAGAAATGGGAGATGCCTGTAAGCAAGGATTGCGCTGCTGTGTTGGCTGCCATCCCCTGCATCTTCTGGAGCAGTCACAGGGCCCTGGTAAATTCACTGCAACCCTTTGCTCACAGGTCTGGTGATGCACTCTTATCCTTCAGCAGGATATCCTGAATTACTGCAGTTGGTTTCCTAAATGGCTTACACCAAAGATTTGTGAGTTACAGCAAGGGAAATCAGGATTTCAACTTGCAGAAGACTGCAAGTGTGCTAATTTGTGGCAGCTGCCTGAGGGGCTTTTCTCTTTTGGTTGTGTCTTTGGTTTTGTTTCTGTTTTTCCTGCAGTGCCCCAGTGATGCTAAGAAAGAGCCTCCAAGGAAAGAGGCAGAAGATACTTTATTTGAGACTGAAATAAGGATATGCGATGGGCACTAGCTAAAGAGCAGCTGCTGTGTCCTCACAGTTAATTTACCACAAGTAACTTGTTCCTGAGCCTTATCTTCAGTTTCAGATATCTTTTTTTGCAGGAAAAGAGTATCCCCAGAGAGTGACAGCCAGGAAACGGCATTTTACTTTGCATTCACACTGTCCCTTATTTTCTTTGTGTAGACAAGCGCTGAAGTTCTCTGCTCAGCATTGCCAAGAAAAACGCTCTGTTCCTGGTTCATGATGTTATCTTTTTGGGTAGTGTCCTTAGAGAAGTGGTGGGGTGAGATAAGCTTTCAGCAAAAGGCATATAGCTGTTACCATATGGGCCATGTGAGAGAGGAAATATCTTCCTCTAAGAATTATTAAACACTGTAATCCCTCAACCCAACTGCCCCTCACCTCCTCATTTCCTAGTAAACATACTTCATGCCTAAAAGATAGTGCCTTAACACAGTCTTCATACACTGCTAACTCCAGCCCATTTTCTCTCTTGCCGCTGCCGGCAGTCTCACCGGTGAGGTGCATGTTTTGGGAAGCGATGCTTCAATTAATTTCCAGAGTTTTGACTCTGGCTTTTCTTCGCTTCATCTGCACCATGCTCCATATCTGAGAAAGAAACAGTGGCTCAAAGCAATACTTTTGGCAAGATGAGGCCCATATTCTAGAGCTCTCAGCCATAAGATGTTGGTGTGAAGTTCATGCAGCTGGAAAGAGATGTCCCTGGCCCTATTCCATCACCTTTCCTAGGGGATCCTCTTTTCCACAGGGTTTCACACATTTCTTCTGAATAGATTGCGGGCCCTACTGGGGCTTCTCCACTGCTCACTGAGCACCTAGCAAGCTACAAGACTTCACCAGCAGAAATGAGAAGTCAGCTAAAGGCCTGATCCAGAGAGATGCTGAGCACTGCCCGAAGTCCTGGCTTTCCACCCAGACAGTCATCCTGTGCTGCTGTTGAGATCCCACAGGCCTAGTTGCTTTCTGTGGCTTGCCTAATGAGCATATGGATCATCTCTTTCCCCTAAAGCCCCATCATAAACAAGCAGTCAAAATACTGGGAATAAAAATCAGAAAGCAGAGCGTTGTGGGAGCTGCCTGCCAAAGTGCTCGCTCACTTCAGCTTCCCGGGGTCGTCGCAGGACAGCGGCAGTGAGCTCTGCAGCGCAACAAGTTAAATTGCTTACAGATTTGTCTGCAAATAGCTGCTTTGGAACTGATGTCTTAGAAGAAAAACATTTTAACAAGCAATGAGAAGCAGCATATAGCTCTTTAAACAACACTTGTATTGAAGGCCTGTTGCAGTTCCCTAGCAAAGTCCCAAACACTGGTGTGGGCACAAGCCACTTTCCCAGCCTGTGGATGGGTCTGTCACATTCTCAGGACAGTCCACGGAGGCCCTGCTCAACTGAGTCTGGCCCAGTGATACCTCGCAGAGTCCACCCCCTCGCTTTGAAAGGTGCCCCAAGGGTGCTGTTGAGCAGCTGTAGGTGGAGCAGTGAGCTTAGCCACTCTCCTTACAGCCATCTCTTAAACCAACACAAACAGTGGTCTGAGAATGCCAAAGGCACTCTCAGCCTTTTAACATAGGAAGTACTGAACCTGCATGCATGTCACTCAAGATGTCCACGTGGGAAGTGATTTATACTGGTAGTACACTGTTAGCAGCAAACAGAAAACACAAACATTTGCTATTCTCCATTCATCAGCATCATATGATTTTTTTTTTCAATATTTATTTATACCAAATAAGACATAAAATATGAAGGCTGCAAAGTTCAGAAAATCCTGCACCAGCCTCAGCTCAGGCAAGACTAACCATCAGCCTTATCTGCAATCACAGGAACATATCAGGAAATCACAATATTGTGCTAAGATAGCAGAAAAGACCTTAGTTTGGGTTTCACCAGACTGTCACTTCACAGGCATACCAGAAAGAGGAAAGGAATACTAACAAAACATGTTTCCCTCTAGTTCTCACGAGGTTTGCTTCTCCATAGATTGAATAACAGCTTACAGATACCTAGGAATATGAAGACTGTTCTTGCAAAAGTAGGAGGAGTGGGTGCTACATATGCATACGTCCTTGATCTTTTTAATCTTGTTTGATGGCAATCCGAATAACAGCTAAAAGGCCTGAATGTTTTAAATGCAATGTTGTCTTGGTAGCGATATAGCTGAAGGACAGTTGAAGAACAACTGTGTCCTTCAACACAATCCATGAAAGCCTGGGTTTTTTTACAGTTAAAAAGCAATACTCTCACATGTCCTGCACTTGGAAAGACACTGAGAGCACCCCTATAACCTTAGCAACCTTTCTAGAGCAAAACAAGGTACTCTTTATTTTGCTTAACTCAAAAGGTACCAACTACAATGCTTTGACAGATCAGTTTTTTCCCCACTCACATTAGAATCATAGAATAGTTTGGGTTGGAAGGGACCTTCAAAGCTCACCTAGTCCAACCTCCCTGCACTGAGCAGGGACTTCTTCGACTAGATCAGTTTTCACAGTTGAATAGCAGCATCACTTGCTGCCCTCTGGTGTAGCAAAACAACAACCAAAAAGTCTCAATGCAAAGTGACTGGAATATAGAAATTGAGTAAACTGCTAAGATTTCTTAATTTATAAAATTATTATTAATCCTCGCACTTATACTACGTGGTGTAAAAGACAGTCACGTTACCAAGAGAATGCTAAGAAACATAATTAAAAATGAAGGTGGTAGTGCACTCCTACAATAAGACTTCCTGGATTCAATATATCGAATTTATAAATGAAATAAACCAGCTTAGCGTGAAGATTTGCATGCTTTTTCTGTAAGAGTCACAAGCTTGGTTCTTCTTCTCTTGAATCATCTGTAATCAAGGCACCAGGAGCAAACCCTTCTTCTTTCACCTGCCATCCTCATACTTCTTACTGTAATTACAAATCTCAGACAGCACCATTTCAGTATTCTATTTTTAGCTAAACAGTCATTAAATACTATATATAATATCTATTAGATTTTTTTAATGAAAATGCATATATGTTCTACTCTACAGAGAATTTACAAATATATGCTAAGCAGCAGAACAAAAGCAGGTGAAATTCCTTCTTGCCAAATACAACGCACATCATGTTGGAAATAGTTTATATATCTCATACATCACACTTTGTGAAATTAAGCTACAGAAACTCAGGAAAATGAGCCAGAGATTACAGTGGGAATCCCAGTTAAAACCACACTGCTCGCACCTAAGAAGAACATAACGCAAATATCAAGCCAATTATAAACAAATGGTACCCTTCATCTTTCAATCTGACATAGGTAAAAACCAGATGCACCCCAGTGAGATGAGTAATTAGCTCTATTCTTAGGATGCTTTATCCTTTACAATAATAAAATGTAAAAGAACTCACTGCCTTCATTGCTTTTAAAAATGCTTTGGAATTCAGGAAAAATACCATAGTCCAGAAACACAATCTTCAGTGTCTCCCTGTTCTCTTCAGGTTCGTCTTGAATTCTTATGGTTTCTAACTTCCGTTTGGTTTTCTCTCAAGTGTTTGCAATGTTTCACCATCATTACTTACTACAGACACTCTAAAAACCTTTCCCAACCACGCTAAACCAGACACAGGTGCTTAACTGGGATTGGAGCGAGTAATCCCAGTAGAACCAGCAAGTTCACCCACCACGTAACGCCTGACTTGTCCCTTGAGCCTGTTTGGCCTTTATAAGGAAACAGATGGCCTGCGAGGTGGCATTAATCTTTACTTACATGCCATATATTTGTTGTTCACACTTTATAACCTACTGAATATTGAGCACATCCATGAATACAGCTAGTTGTTAGCAGTTTATACTCAAAATCTTTTTTGTAATGTGTTTTAACAGGAGAGGACTAAGTTGCGTAGTTTCTGTCTGTTGCATGCCTAATTACCTGAACTCAAGTTAAAGAAAATCTTTCAGACGTGTTTTTCAGGATGTGGGGAACAGATGCTCTTCAAATTACCTGCAGCAGCTTCCACGAAAAGTGAAAATCAGTACTTTTCTAGAAACCCCCTTCATTTATTGGAAAGTGTAGTTCCCCACAAAACATGCAGGTAAAATTTACTCAGGACCATTGCACTTGTGCCCTCATTTTAACATGTGCAACAAAATTGGAATACGGTGATCTTTGAATTCTTCAGAAGGTGGAGGTACTGACTTGAATGTGAGGCCAGGAGCTTGTACATTTTTAATTACAGTAGTATGAACAGCTTGGTTTTATTCATAAGACTAAATAAACAGTATGAAAAGTTTATAAACCAAAAGTTTTGAGATCTTAAGAGAAAAATAAATTTGTGAGCTTGTATATAGTCCTAATAGGATCAGAAAACACTGAACTTCCTTCTCCACTGAAAAAAAAAAATATCAACAAAAAACCCCCCACAAAACAAAAAAAACCCAACAAACAAAAAAAACCACCCACCACAAAAAAACCCAAACCACCAAAAACCTCAGTTACAATGCTCTACGTCACAAATGAGAGCACTTTCTCCAACCATCATAGACCTTCTCATCTATTAGAGCTCAAAATTTATTTTTACTGTGACAAGTGAATAGAAAGCCTATTTTAAGTAGCAAATCAAAATCAGTTCCCAGTCTGATTTAAGATTACACCACCTCAAGGCATTTTATTTCAAAGTAGCCATGAGTAACCCTTACGCTCCTCTTTTGAAGGGAAATTTGGAGAAATCATCTGGCATAAATTCAGCTTTTCCCAAGCTTCTGAATCACCTATTCCATATGAACAGTCTCAAATCCCACATTAGTACACTTGTTCAGTGAAATGTAGAAAAAAAAAAAAAAAAAATAAAAAAAAAAAAAAAAAAAAAAAGAAAAAAAAAAAAAAAAAAAAAAACAAACCCAAAAAAAAAAAAAAAAATAAAAAAAAAAAAAAAGTAGTGAAGTTGAATCAAAAAGAATCAAGGTTTGGGAAACTCAAAGTACAGGTGGAAGATGAGGCAAGAAAACAGTATTTAAAGAAAATCCATTTTTGAGTTTTAAAGCACTAGATCGACTTATGCTGTCCCACTAACCACCCCACACAATAAGTGCTAACAACAAATCAAACGCTTTGAGTGTCAAGAAACTTCCCCTCTCTCCTAAAAACACAGTGCTGCTAAGCAAGCACCAGTAAGCCCGGCTATGAAAACGCTACCTGTGAAATATCTGAGACTTGCACCTCAAACGGTTGTACTGAAACGCTTAATACTGAGTAATCAGCACTTCTTTTAGAACAAAGAACTCTTATTAGCAGATTACCAAACAAAACATTAGAAATGCCCAGTAAATTTTATTATTTTCCATTAACAAAAAAATAAAAGCACGAACGATTGTACAGTTAAAAGAGCCGAGGCTGTCCAGAAGCAGGCATTTTACAAGGCCTCTCCCCATCAGAGTCTTTCGAGGGAATGTCCACAGAAGCAGAGGGAGCACAAGGACGGGGGGGTGCAGACGCCATCGCTCCCCGTGCTCGCTGGGGCGTCTCCCTGGGCCTTCCCGCGGGTGTCACGCCAGCTCAGCGGTGCCAGGCTCGGCCTCGTCCGGCAGCCCGGCCACCCCAGCGCAGCCCGGCCGGGCCGCCACGGCGCCTCGCACGGAGGGGCGGCCCCTGCGCTGCCGCCGCTCGCTCCGGCCAACCCGCCCCTACGGCACAGGCGCCCCGGGGCCGCAGCCCGGGCGGGGAGGGCTAAGACTCGTCGGGCTTGTCGGCGGGCGGCCCGCAGGGCTGCAGCATCTTCTCCATGAGGTTGAAGCGGACGCGGGCCTTGCTCTCGTTCTCGGCGATGGCGAAGTAGTTGAGCAGGTCGAAGTGGCCCATGTAGGAGCAGTACGAGTCGCGGTGCTGGTTCACCAGCCACTCCCACTTGGTGGTGTCGGCGTGGCCCGTCCCGATGTACTTGGACTGCAGGTGCTCCAGCTGGCTGTGGATGGTGTACCGGTCCGTCATGGCGGCGGCGCGGGAAACCCTGAGCAGGCGATGCAGCCAACTGGCGAGCGGAAGTGGCGTAACCCCCTCCAAACACCTTTTCCGCCTCTCAAGCCGGGGACGCAGCAGCGATTAAAAAACCTACAGGCAACCGCGCTTTCCTGCCGCGGTGCACGACGGGAGTTGTAGTCATCGCCCCGCCCGCGGAGGGCCGGGCCCGGCCAGGCGCTGGGGGTGCCGGGGGTGAGGGCCCCGGCGCGGCGGCCTGGGCCTTTGGCGGGGGGGTCTGGGCGCGGAAGACGCCAGCGGGGGCCGCAGTCCCTGCCATGATTAAATATTAATGTGATCTGTAATAAAATAATTTACTGCTGGCTTAATTGTGAGCTTGTATACAGGCGTAATAGGATCAGAAAACACTGAACTTCCCTCTCCACTGAAAAAAAACCCAAAAGAACAACCAAACAAAAACCCCACAAACAAATAAAACAAAACAAGACCACAAAAAACCCTAACCCCCCCAAAAAACTTGGGTACAATGCTCCGCGTCACAAATGAGAGCACTTACTTTCTCCAAGCAACATAGCTTTATGTTTTACTCAGGCCTTTCCATCTTTTAGAGATCAACATTCATTTTTACTGTGACAAGTGAATAGAAAGCCTAATTTAAGTAGCAAATCTAAATCAACGTCAGATCAGTTCCCAGTCTGATCTAAGGTTACATCATCTCAAGGCATTTTATTTCAAAGTACCAGTGAGTACCCCTTATGTTCCTCTTGTAAAGGAAAATCTGGAGAAATCATCTAGCAGAAGTTTAGCTTTTCCCAAGCTTCTGGATCACCTATTCCATTTTTTTCTACGTTACACTAAACAAGTGTATTAATGTGAGGTTTGACACATTAATACACTTGTTTAGTGTAACGTAGAAAAAAATATTAATCACTAGATGACTAGAAAGCGTACGTAAAAAAAGAAAAAAGTAGATAAGGTCAATCAGAGAGAATCAAGCTTTGGGAAACTCAAAGTACAGGTGGAAGATGAGGCAAGAAAACAGTATTTAAAGAAAAGCCATTTTTGAGTTTTAAAGTGCTAGCAACAAATCAAACCCTTTGAGCATCAAAAAGCCTCCCCTCTCTCCTCAAAACACAGTGTTGCCTTTGGCGGCTGGGGTCTGGGCGCGGAGGACACCTGCCAGGGCCGCAGCCCCTGGCATGATTAAATATTAATGTGATCTGTAATAATTCACTGCTGGCTTAATTGCTTTGGTTGGCTAATCCAGTAATAAGCCAAGTGACAGTTACAACTCCAGGCTGGTATTTGTAACGCATCGTGATTTTAAAGCATGTATTTGAGGATTAGCAGTTAGTTCAGAATCTTGTATTCTCCAGACAGGTACAAGGCTGAGCCTCATGTTAAGCCTGGCACTTAACTGAGCCTCAAGTTAATCTGTAAAGCAAAGATACTTCTTTGATATTGTAGCTACTGCTTGACTCACCTGCGAACCAAAAGTCCATGCACTATCAAACCTGGCTACAAAATACACAGATAATGGGCCATGGGGAACAACATCAGACAATCTCCGTTTGCTGGCAGACCTCAGAAAAGAAGAAAGCAGAACCCCGAGGTCCTGCTTCAGGGCACAGCTCATCCCAGCTCCCCACACTGTCTCTTTATAAACTGCATCCATCTCAGTTTTGCTTCCTGAACAAGTGATGCAGGAAATCTGGCTCTGAAGAAAGTAAAAGCTGCCAGGAAAACAGCCAGGAGGTGCCAAGAGCAACCCAAACCACTACTTTTCCTTGGCCCTCTGCTTGGTTGGAGGCAACACAGCACTTCCTGGGGTAGCTCTTGTACAAGACCTCTGTATAAAGGCTATAAAGAAGTGTACAGCATTTGTGGGTCCTCCCAAAATAAGTAGTTGGGCAAGGTTAGTTCTGTTACATGCAGCTGAGGAAAAGTGCTGTAGGTCCCATCCCTCTTCCTTTGGAAGGTGTAGAGCTCTTAGTTTCTTTTCCTCAGTCAGGCTTTGCAGCCAAGCAGGGTCAAAAGATTTAAGCCAATCCAAAGGAAGAGGGATGGGACCTACAGCACTATTTTGAAATAGGAAAGTCACATTGTCAGAAATTTTCTAAGAGGATACTTTAAGCAATTGCTTCCTGCCCTTGTAAATGCCATGTAGTCAAAAGCAATCCACAGAAATGCTCTGTGAAAATCCAGGAGATTCTAAGCCCCTGTTTAAAGCTGAACATCTTACAAAACCAAAGCCACAGCAAGCAACATCAAAACAACATCCTGACATGTCCTTACCCTTTAGTGCAAAGAAATAAATGAGGACTTTTTAATTTTTATGAGGATCTGGGTTATTTTGCTATCAAGGCTTACTTAGCAGGAAACAGTTTACACAGCTGGATGTAGCAGCTGGATTCTGTGGTTGCTTCCAGAGAGACCAAGAGAGAAAAAATAAACAAACAACTCCTTGGGTGTCTCTATATATACTGGTATATAGAAAAGCAAAGAAAGACGTATTCTGAACATGGGAAAGCTTTCATTACTTTTTTTAAGTGGTATCTTTACAAAGAGTGGGACTGTATGAAGGATGTTAACTTGTGATAGACGTTCAGTGCCGATGCAGTGACACATAGAGTTGATCTCAGACTTGTTTTCCAATTACCGTCTTGGAAACTCTAAGGCAGGCAATGTATTGATTAAAATAATCCATCAGTCTTCAGAATATAAAAGATACCCAGAAGCTTATCTGTCTCTTGTAGCTGTTGCAGGAGTTTCTAGGAGTAATAGCTGTATTAAGCCGAACAAGTGTTAGGGTTTTAGTTCAAAAAAATACCCTGAAAGGGAAATGTAAACCTGAAATTTTCAGTAAACTTGAGAGTGAGCCAGATTAAAACACTGCATTCAGGCATCCAGAACTCTGAGAAAATATGTTCAAAAACTCTATATTGACTTTGATTAAAACACCTCTGAGACTACAGGAAAAACTTACTAATACTAGGAAGAAAAAACAGGTAGTAAAATTACCAACCAACAGGCAAGTAACAAATATTTACAAGTAATTACTGAACTTCAAGTTTCACCTGAAAAATACAAAGTTTCAGCTTCTAACTTTCAATAATTACATTAAATTATGCTCACTTAATCTTCATTTATTTTCCCCCACAAACATAGAATCTTATTGAGTTTGTGCAAAATTGATGCCTGCACTTTGGGTACTTTTCATTTGAAGTTTAGGAATACTAAGTGACTGGCAGGGGGGAGAGGATGTATGTAAATATGCATGTGTGCACTGATGTAGATATATAGAATTATCACTCCGTGGTAACGGACCTGTGGGATTAGGATTCTTGAATAATTTAGCATGATAGAATATTTCAAGGGTTTTGTACTGAATACCATTAAATATAATTATGGAAAAATTTTATGTTTGTCTTAGTCTCTGAAGTCATGTTGATAAATAACCAGTGTCTGAAACAACCGATGATAACTTGTGGAAATCACACAAATGCATTGATTTAAGTGCTGAGATAATCTGTTTGGAGAGTAAAGCTGCATCACTTCCAAGTTTCAAATGGTGGAGGCCCCGGGAGCTTGTAATGAAGCTCCAGGGCCACTCGATGTCAGGCTTGGACCTGCATAAACTCTTCTTCCAGAAAACGAGAGTACTTGGTTGCTCCTTCAAAATGAAGAGGGTAGAGGAGGCAGCTGGCCCAAGAAAGAAAGAGTGACAGTGGCTGTCCTCTGCAAGGTACAATGGAGTTTTTTAACTTCCTACTGACTCTTTGGGTATAAAAGTGAAGACATAAACAAGGGGATGCAACGACTTCAGTAGATGAATCTGATATCTGAGAGATAATAAAACGGAGAGGTGTGCCATATTTTTTTCAGAAATTCCCCTGTTCTTTCACTGTATTGATTTATCCTGCAAATATAATTTCAGAGCAAAGAAAAAAAGGTTTGCGATTGCATTATCCTGGAAATAACGGTGCTAGAAATTAAATAACGATAAGAAATTAATGTCTTCATGCTGGAAATTACCTTTTATTGTTAGAAGTATGCATTTTCTTTAGAAATATCTTACTTCTACTGCAACAGGGATCTTAACTCATTACTTGCAAAAGTCGTATTACCACTGAGCAATTTTAGGCTGCAAAAATGACCTTTCTTTAACTGCATGAGTTTTTTCCCTCAGATTTCCTGTGTCATCACACACACTGCGAAAACTTCTTTATAATATATGCAGTTTCTCGAATGCTGTTATAGCCTACCAACATTAACAGCCTCAGGCAGCCCTTACTTGGCCTTGTAACAGGTGGAAGATCTTTTTACTGCTTATCTCAGAGGTCCTGTGAAAAATGTTTTCATAAGCAAGGATCTTTCTCCACCTTTCTCCATTTGCATAAGATCCTCTAATTTCTTGTCCCTGCAGTCAGAATTGTGATTTTGCTCCAGTGTAAGAATATGCCTTCACACTGCAGCCACCTGCAGCCTTTGGTGCTGCTTCTGAGATGGAGAAAACACAGCCCCTGCAAGCACAGTTCAGTTTTAAACTTTCTTCTCTAGACCAACTGCTAGAGACTATGTTCTGCTATTGCTTTGATTTTACACTGTATAAATACCCAAATAAGTGCTCCAGATGTGGCCTCACCAGGGCAGACTAAGGGGGGAGGATAAACCTCCCTCCACCCGCTGGTCACACTCTTCTTAATGCATCCCAGGATACCATTGGCCTCTGGCCACAAGGGCACATTGTTGACTCGTGGTCAACCTGTTGTTGACCAGAACTCCTAAGCCCTTCTCTGCAGCACTGCTTTCCAGCAGGTCCACCCCTAACCTGTACTGGTGCCTGGGGTTATTCCTCCCCAGGTGCAGGACTCTACAGTTGCCCTTGTTGAACTTCATTAGGTTCTTCTCTGCCCAG
>VWYH01006967.1:712342-773738 GCA_013399365.1 Pampusana beccarii | reverse complement strand
AGCTTGCCTATGAGGATGCTGTGAGAGACAGTGTCAAAAGCCCTGCTCAAGTCAAGGTAGGCAACATCCACTGTTGGATGGAAAATCATTAACTCTTTGTAATGTCAGTTTCAACATTTTTAGGATATTTTTGGTTTTGTTGTATGACATGCTGCCAGAGTTATGCACTAAGCTTTATTTCAACTCCATAAAGCATTTCTAAAATGATATATTCTAAAGCACGCTATTGTTGCATGATGGCAGAGTGAAAACTTAAAGGTCCTGATCAGGTTAATTGCCCCTGTGTTAGACCCTTTTCTATCAAACTGAGCAGATCTGTGACCTGTCACTTGCCCAGGAACAGATTATGGAGCACAGAGGTTTGGTCTAATAGCTTAACACTCTATCACTTCCTTGTGAATATTACCAAGACACGCTGCTCCTTCTTCTGTATACGTCTGAATAAGAGCTATGTGCCTTAGGTGTGCACCACTGTTAATTTGCTCAATTTGGATGCCATTGAGAATTTTGTAGTGTGGTGTAGGAGCACCCTATAGGTAGAGCCATAGTAGAGGTCAGCAGCACAGCACTTACAGATGAGACTGAAATAATGTGCTGGTCTGAGCAATGTGGTGCAGAGGGAGAAGATGGAGCACCTCTTCCAAGAGCATAGTGGAGGTCTGGGACAGGCAGCTCTCACTCACTGTTTAGAAAGCAGTTGTCTATTCCAAAGACATCACTTTGAAAATAAAAGCCTCTCCGCTAATGTGATTAGTTACTGCTTCAAGCTAAAACCAGAGCTAATAATAGTCTGCCAGGTCAATAGATGTTGCTTATGTCCATACACATTTTTGTAATGGAAAAGGTTTTTTCTCATCACGTGTTTTGAAATAAAAGGAAGTAATAATAGTAAACGCAACAAAACTAGGGAATGCTATGGGACTATCTGAGATGCAGCTGTGTTCTGCCCACACTTTCTTTGGGTGTCTTTCCTTTGTTCACCCCAGATAAACTTGCAGCTAATACAGCTATTATTTGTGTTCAATAAGGCATATGGAAGTAGTCATGATGAAAGATACATCTTTAAATAGGCCCTACAGAAGATATCAGAAGTGTAAACAAGCTTAAATTAGAAATTGATTTGACCATTGAGTAGCTCTGTATATCATCGTATCAGTGTCTTCTCTCTTTGTGCAGGGGAGAGTAAGGACAGAAGAGGTGACTTTTCTTTTTTTTAAGTCTGACCCTTGAAGCTGCTTAATGCAGCTGTTTCTTTTTTTATCTGCCACATAAGTATCATATTTTAAAAACACTGATTTCTTCAGAACGGTACTTAAAAATGTCCTGTACAAGGGAGCCTATCTGTAACCAGCCTTTCCCCCTCCAGCTTATCCCTACACACATGTGCACAAGTATTCATCATTTCGGTGCCCACTCTGCAGTACACACAGAGGACATTGGTGTCATCATCCTTATCTTGACGAAAATCTATCATCTGTATGCTGCACAAGGGCAAAACTCATCTGTTAATGCACAGCATGTCAGTTCATAAAAGTAAAAAATATCAGGAGAAGCATGGAGCAATTGGTATCAGGGAATCATCAATCGGTCTATTTGGTGTGTGTTGTAGTAATTCATGTCATGAAATTTCAGGCTATGGATTGCTTGTAGGGCAGACAGCAAAAGAGAGAGGGGGCAGCAACGGATATTTAGGAAATCAGCATAATTACAGAAGGAAGAATATAGCTGTTCCTTCTGTGCATTTCTAGGAAAAGGCAAATGAGTAACTGCAAGTTAACCACTTGTTTCTCAACTTGGGTTGGGAACTTCCTCATCTGAAATAAGAAACGTATATAAGCCTCTTGCATTTACTGTAGAAGTACAGCTTTCACAGATAAGGCTATGCAATGTATCCCACTTTCAGCTTTATCAAAGTATTGTTATTTGTTACATTGAAGGCAGATAGAACATCATTTTTTACTCCACCAAGCACCATAGAGAAATTTATATGTTCAAAGCACAGCTCTTGATAACTCAAGATAAATGTCTTCTTGCTTGCTGGTTTCATTCTTGTGAATGTCTTGTCACAAGCTGAAAATTGTTTACTTCATCAGATCCTCAAAATAAAAAAAGTAAACCCAGGTTGCTGAGACTTGGCAAGGAATAAGCCACCGGAAGCAAGGTATTTATGCTCAGGATTGGGCAATGTTAGTGATGTATGGTAATAGCCATCCCATCTATGCATTTTGGCATGTGATTTGAAAGCTTGAAAGGGAATTGTTGATTTTGGAAAGCAAACATATGCAAGGAGTACAGCAGAGAGATATCTGTTTTACATTGTAATATTTTCCCCACCTCCTCAGCACTATGCAGACTGATAAAACTTGAACTGGACAAAATCCAAAAAAATACTGGACAAAGTATTGTCAAATCAGCACTCAGAAATCACCTGAACTTGGAAATTTTAAAGTAAGCTTTTAAATAGGTGATTTTTTCCCCTGTTGTTTTAAAGTAACATACATTGTTTTCTTTCTTTTGGTTTTGCGTTTTAAGATTCTGTATTTCACTTAGTTTCAATTTTATTTTCTCCATAATTGTCTGAAAGTAATAATTGGCATGATGCTTGAAGGCATTTACTTCTAGAAAATTAAAGCCAAAATGTTCACATGCTCAAATGATTGCAGGGACAGAGGCCTTAAAAAAGGCACCAGTCATTGTGAAAACTGTCGACACTGGGGCTGTGATCTGGAGCCCCAACAGGATGTGAATCGATGGTGGAGAAGGCAGCTGATGCATCTCTCAGAATAGACAATTCAGTATTTGCATACAGCTGTGCGTTGAAAACCATTTTTGACGTTTTGGAAAAGCCTCCAGTATGAAACAAAAACATTTCCAAACCATAACTCTCTGTTCTCTTTTCCCTTTCTTTTTCAGCCTTATGTAACTTAATGACGAGGTCCTCTTGGCAAACATGTTCTCCTACAGTGTTTGTACTGTGGTTCACCCAGTTGGGCCTGATTTATGGCCTCATGGTGGGATTTTTATAATAGCAACTAACGTGGCTATTGGAGAAATTCATCTCTGTGCATGGGTGTAAAGATACCTGGTTTTGAACAGGAGTAATGGGATATATTTCTTACAGGCAGAGAGAGGAAAGTAGAGTCTACCCAGTGGGTTCTTGACTTTCAGGTCCAAATGCAGCCTAGAGGTTCTGTCAGTAGGTGTTAAGGGCCAGTTAGCTATTTCAAGTGCTAAGACCACTGGTAACAGTTGTTCATACTTGGCACCTCCAAAGGATCAAGCCTGAAGGGTAAGGAAAGATTATTGTTGGTTCCAGATGTGCCAGGGGAAAAAAAAAAAAAAAAAAAAAAAAAAAGAAAAAAAAAAAAAAAAAAAAAAAAAGAGAAATCAGCATTTCAGGAACAGGCTAGGGCAGAGATTCCCATGCCAACAGGTGCATGAGACTGTGACTGTAACTGGCATGAAACCATCACCCTTGTCACACTCTAAAATGTAGGAAATTACCTGCAGGCCTTGAAAGAAAAGTCAAAGACAATTAAAGAAACTCATTCTCAACCATAATTGCAATTACAGCAAGTTGATGGCTGATTTTTATAAACAAGGGTTGAACACATAGCAGTAGCAAGAGAAAAAGCTATCAGAAAAAAATCCAATCTCTTTTAGTTAAAGGATCATGAACACTGATCAGTGTAATCCCATGACAGCTTTTCTCTCTCTCGTTTAATTAGTTTCTTGTGTGAAGATGAGCTGAATATTATTCTCCTTTAAAATGTATTTACTCTGTCTCACATAGGTAACTGCACACAGAATAAAGGCTCCGCAATCTTTTCTATACCCTGGCTGCCTGCTGAACTTATCACTGTAAAAAGGGCTGCACTGACTGACTCAACTGCAGAACTGATTCGTCTTGTCAGTGGAGAACAGACTTGTGTAGATGCTGAGTCACAAACTTGCTTGCATAATTGGAAGGGTAAAACAAGCTTGCCGAGTGATTCAATTTGCAATGTGATACCCATCCCATTCCCAAATGCACATGCACCTGTATTTTGGGATAGCAGGGATAGTTAATAACAGTTTGAATCATGTCACTGCTACCAATGGAATGTCTCCTTTTGAAAGGCTCTGCTGTTCAGTTCTTTCTCCCATAACCCTTGGGATCTGGCCAAGTGTTCCAACAACAACAAAAAAATCTGTTTTTTCCTTCGCTACTAAAACCAGTCACCATTACTATCCTAAGAGATCTTCACATAGAACTTAAGCAAAAAACTCAGCATCAGTGCTTTTCACCTTTTTAAAGGAACTATTATTACCCTGTTTGAAGGACTCAACAATAAATCATTTTCAGGTAAGACAGGGTTAGAAAAGAAGGTAGATCTTTTGTGCATGTGTAATATTCCAAAACACTGGCATAGAAATTATAAGCCAAAATCTTCCTGCAGAGGTAGTTGTATTATTTAACTGCTGTTCGTGGGAGAAAAAAATTGGCCTTTTAACTCAGAATCTGATGCTCAAGAGGAATTGGAAAAAAACTTTGCATTGAGAGACAGTAGTTTGTCTGATACTCTATCAGCTAAAGAAACAGAAGCGTCTAACTGTGCTTAAAGAAAAAGCTAGCCATAAATCTAGAGAAAAAATAGTGTTGAGGGAAGTCATCTACTTTATGGATGTCATTGTTTACTTTACAAAACGTATTAGGAAGTGCAACAGTCTTTCTTCTGAGAACTGTATAGTATCCTACAAGCACTAACTCTTGATGGCCTACTAAGAAAGGAAAATCCCAGCCTAATTTAACAGATAAGGACGTTGACACCAGTAGCAACGAAGTCCCTCACCAGAAGCCCAGTGCTGAGCTGGTGGCAGGGCAGGCTCCTCGCTGCACTGTGCCCATGGCCTGGCTGTGCCTCCAGCTCGCCCTGAAGATGTTCCACTGCCTGAGCTCAGCACATCTTCTCAAGGTGAGGTGTTTGTGACCGTAACGGTTTGCTTTGGGTAAATTAGCCCTTTGGAAAATTTTATTGTCAGTCAAGTTTCTGTTTCCTCCTACGTCCCTGAGCAGAGCCTGAGCTGAGCCCACACTTGCTCTGACACATTTCTTGCCCTTCTCACACTGTACGCCACAGAGCTCCTCCAAGAGCTGTGTTTCGATTTGTATGTGGAGATTATCATATTCCAAAGAGTTCTACTAATTTTATAGCAAATCTGAAAGTTTTCACTTTCTTACCCAAACCAAAATGAAATTCTGTTTGTCCAGGATGAGCAACGGTGAGGGTTGGGAGGTGGTGTGGGTGCATCTGATCACACTTTTAAAGTATTTCTACCAATATGCTCCACACAAACAACAACGTGTATATGCGTGCTCTGATTATATCTTTTCAGCTGTTTGAATGCAACCCCAATCTCAGAAATCCCACAACTACTGGTTATTAGGGGACTGTCTCAAGACAAAGGTCACCTTCAACCTCATTTTTACAGTTTTCTCCTGAATGTTGTTAATGGCTTGTGAAAGAAACAAACTTTGGGCTTAGATAGACCTTTGATAGTAGTTTTTTCTAAGAAAGGTACTCTAATGAAGGTACTCTGGTGCAAAACATGTCTTACAGATGCGTGGTAGTACTGGTTTGGATTGCTATGCTTGTATCTGGGTATGGACTCTTATTTCCCCAAAGTTTGTGGCATCAGAGTTGAGATTGTTAGATCAGCTCATCAGCAAGCTGGGACAATCACAAGCCTGGCTGTGATTTGCATTTGTGTATCTGAATTCTGGCAGCTAGTTTGGGCTTGTCTCTAGGATCTGGGATGCATTTCATCAAAAATACATGTTGTAACTGCCAAAGCCAGCTGCCAGAGCATTTGTATAATTCATTTCATTTTGCTTTCTGGTTTTTGTCTCAAGGGTATTGGCACACATGTTCTATTCAGTCACCTGGACACATGATCATTATGTTTTGATTCTCCTTTATACCAGTATCAAAATACCCCACTGACTGTCCTTCATCTCACACTTCCTATATTTGTTAATATTGGGCCTGTCTTACTTGATGCCACGGTCAAACTTCATTTGACGTCACTGAAAGCAGAATTTGGCAATTAATTTTAACTGGCATAGACTTATTATTAAGTAGCACACAATATTTTCTATGCCAACTGTACAGCATTGACACCTAAGATATTATTTAAGGGAAAGAAGTAAAAAGGTGGGTGTATAGAGGCAAAAGCCTTAAAAGAAACAAAATATCTATAAGAAAAGGCAGAGACATGAAAAGACATGCAATCTTTTCATTAAAAGAGAGGACTAGCACTCAGGGGATTTGGATGCAACTTCTAGTTAGATCAAGGCTTCCTGTACACCTGTAGGCATTTCAACACTTTCTGTGATTTCTTTCCCATCTATAATACATGGGTAGCAATACACATAGCAGTATTTTTAAAGTAATTGCTTGCAAATTGGTTTAGAGAGCCTGAAGAGGAACGTAGTTTATAAATGTAGTGCAATATTATTATTGTTGTCACATAAATTGAAAGCCTAGCTTAGTCCATCAACTTAATTTAATTGTCACCAGAGCCACGTATATGGCAGCGTTTCTAATATTATGTGGAAAATCATCTTGCAAGTGAAATGTTGTCTTCCAAAAACTGTCCCATCTATCTCTTTTCATCTTCAGGGAATAACACACTGAAAATTTCCATGTAGTACAGGTTTGAAGGCTGATGAGAATATTACTGGGTGTGTAAGAGAATTTGGAATGTGCTTGTTTGCATCTAATCAATCTGTCTTTATGACTTGTAATAGACTGCAAACACTTGTTAAACTGCTAAACTGCCTACTAAAATTCTTTGACTGGGACACAAATAGCCTGGATACACCTCAGCACTTACTAATCCAGCACCAGTTTTGCAATACCCACTGTCAGGCTACCAACTGGTGCCAGCCGAGCGTGTTTTATGTCTTGCACGGACAGACAGAGCGTAGGTAGGTGGCTCTGCCCAGACACCTGAACAGAGTTGTTTCCAAAGAACACTACAAACGGTTGAACTGCAGATATGTATCATTAGAAACAACAAATCCCGGGAAAATAAAGTCAGTAGATCGGTAAACAAGATTACAATGAAAGGTAGGAGTGTTGTAGGGAGCATGTTGACTAACGAAGAGCTGGCCTTGCTGCAGCAGCTGACGAGCCCATCTTGGGCACTGCGTGTGCAGTAACAGGCACTAGATGGTGACCCTGTCTGCTCTTGCACTGTGGAATAGATTTAAGGGCTTCCTATCTCGAGGCGTATTTCAATACCATGATCTGGCTTCTACAGCTGTTGATTTTGGACCACATTAACATCACAGATTAAGAGACCTCAAGGAGTTATTTTGTCCAGTCTCCTGCTCAAAGCAGAGTCAACTTGATTTCTGACCAGGTATCTCTGGGCTTTGTCCATCTGCTTCTTGAAAATCTCCAAGAACAGAGATTCCAGAGCTTCTCCAGACAATCTGCTGTTCCAATGCCTCATTGCCCTCACAGCAGGGAATTTTCCTTTTTATCCTATTGGAACTTGCCTTATCTCAATTTATGAGCATTGTTTCTCATTCACCTGCCACACACTTGGGTTTTATCAGTAATCTCCTCTTCAGTACTTTAAGGTTGTTGTTAGGTCCCCTAAATCTTCTCTGGGCTGAACAAGCCCAATTCCTTCAGCCTCTCCTCACAGGTCACACACTCTAAGCCTCTGGCCATCTTGGTGAGTCTCAGCTGGACTCGCTTGAGTTCATCTACACCCTCCTCATACTGCAAATCCCCAAACTGTTGACTTTCTTACGAAAGGAAAGGGAGCAAGAGCTCTTCCTATATCTAGAACATACTTTCTGGGTCATGTAGCTCTACAGCAACAGGGAGTGTTATTTATCTGTTTGCTTTTTCCCAAGAGGGAGCAAAGTGTAAGGCAGCAGCGAGAACATTGTATCTGGGTATGGACTCTTATTTCCCCAAAGTTTGTGGCATCAGAGTTGAGATTGTTAGATCTCTAAACCTCACGTCCATACATTCTCACTGACCAGAGTAGCACCATAATTTGTCTGTGATTTTCAATTGCAAGAGTAATTATGATCTTCCCTGTGACCAAAAAGGGACTAACTTATGTGGAGGGAGACAGAGGAATAGAGCCATATAGGTAATGGAATAACCTTAAGCAAACTGTATATTCCAGGGTGTCTGGAGATGGAAATGTAGTGAATCTGTCACCTCAGTGCATCTTTTGGCCCCGCCACGTTTGCTATAGGGTTTAAAGGAGGGGACTGCACAGCATCAGTTGAGCAGGTGGCCTGGCCCCCTTGGGGAATGGAGGATAAAAAATCTCCATAAAGAAGGATTATCTTACACATAATTAATTTAACTGTCACTAAACTGTCACTATGGCAAGATTTCAAATATCACTTGAAAAATTTTCTTGCCATATCATATAATAGAAATATTTTTCATCACAAATTGATGTGTCTATCTCCTGTCATCTTCATGTAGTGAGAATATGAAATTTGATATGCAGGTATTTGGTGTGTTATTTGGAATGGAAATGCAGATTCACTTATCTAGATGTATTCTGAGTAGTGATTATGGATGAATTTTAAACAAATTTGCTGCTGAATATTTTAGGAGATGAATTTTGTTCATCTATTGCTGAATTATTTAGTTAAGTTATACTTGATTTTAAATCCACACCAAATTGGTATTTACAGCAAGTGTATATGTTGTAGAACTAATATGTGAATAAATGTGAATAGTATTTGAATTATTATTTATGTAGGATCTTCTCTTGCATAGCTGTATATTAGTTGGGTTTTCTTTTATTTATTGTATTGTAAAAATTTATTCTCTACGATGGAAAGTGTATTTAACATCCTTCCTGCTTATACCTGTGTGATGCTGCCATTGTCAGCTACCAGGTTTGCAGTAAACCCAATGGTTCAAGGCCATGGAGCATGAGGGTGTGCAACACTGTTTTCTGTGCTTATTCACCATTTATGTAGTACTCCTCTCAGTGGACTGTTTGCTGACCTTGGCCAAGAACCAAAGGTTATCTTGTTAAGCGTGGCACAAATGTATATTAGATTACATATCTTTCCAGAAACAATTTTGTTTCAGTAAAAAGTTGTGTGAGTTCACTTCTCAGGATTAAAAGTACAGCTACCTGATATACCTTACAAGATTTTTAGTATGATATTAATAACAGATTTTCTGTGATCTCTCAAAATCTCACCGTGTCATTGTAACTGTTTCTTAGCTTAATAAGAAATATACGCTTTCAACCTCCTACTTGAATTTTGGAGAACTGACTTACCCCATCTGAAGCTGTAAGCTTATGTTTTAGTGTATTTTAATATTTTGTATTTTAATAAATATTTAAGTACACCATAACACATTTTAATAAGATTTTGAAAATGAGGCTAAAACAAGGTTCAAGAAGTCATCTAATCCATTATCCACTTCAATTTAAAATCAGCCATAGCTGAATAATTCCTAGCAGATACTTATTCATCTTAAAAAAGAGACATGGCCAGCACACGTTGCATCACTGAAGCTGAAAGTACAAGGAAGAAGTAAGAATTGAGTATGTATGCAGAGTGCAGTCCTCCTTATCTGCCGTAGTAACATGGAATCTACACAGAGATGCTACTTTTAAAGTGTGTGTATATGTGTGTATATATATATATAAAGCACATTTTTCAAACCAAATAATTCTCCAGGTTGAAAAACTGGAGTAGAGGCTGTGTGCTCTGGTTTTGGTTTATCTGTTGGGAATTCCCCATCAGTTTTCTCACTTGGCTATGAACTGATTAAGTGAAAAGGCAAGCATCTGATGCTTTCAGAGATCCAGAAGCTAAGGGCTCTGTGTAGTAGTGCCAATGCTCAGCTCCATCCTGATGGATGTACAGTCACTTAATTGGAAGTACCTGTGAAAATCTGACGGTACAGCTGCTGCAGAGTCTCTCTCACCATCACTGTGTGAGGGCAGGGCTGGCAGCATCTGGGACTCACCCAGGACTCCAGCAGATTTGGTCAGGTTTGATCTTTCTGTAACCAGCCACCAAGGCAGCTGCATCCATCAAGAGCTGGTAGCTTTATAAAAACAGTGCAGGTACTAAGTTGCCCTTCTGCCTTACTCACTTTCATCTATAGATGCTTCATGTGTAGAGATATTCCATGACTGGGGTAAACGAGAGGAGGCCTGGAGGCTTCTGTGGTATTAAAGCTACTCAGTGCCCCCAGTAGTTTCTACCTTTGCATTTTTTAACTAAGAAGCCTGAAGTGTGGCTGACAGCAGGTGCCTCCCAGAATCCTGGGAGACTTGCCACAGCCGACAGACAGGTTTGAAAGATAAAATATAAGCCTTCACTTTTCTCAGATAAGTTTTACAAGTTGTCTGACAAATACTCCTCTACCTTGACATGTACCATTAATTTTGAGCTTTTTCTAGCTAAAACACTGCCCTGTAAAATGCAAACATTAATAGTGACTTTGCTTCATTCTATGGAAATCTGTCATGCTGTTACTGTGTCACATATAACTTGTCCATATACCATCTGCCTTGCCACTCACAAGGGCTTTGAGCAGCAATTGGTCATGACGGGGCTGTGAACCATATTGCTCCTTGGCTGTGTATTCCCAGTTAAATGATCCCAAACGATTCTTCCCTCACTTCCAGCTAACCAAAAAGCTCTTCATTTTCTACTTAGACACATGACTACCATGCTACCCTTGGGTAGGTCTACTACAAAGCATTTAGATCCTGCCACAAAGCCACCTGAAAGGTTTCCACTTGTGCAATGTGCCTTTGGAGGAAAGCGGCCTGCATGGTACAGAAACACACCATGCAGTTTGTGCAGGGTCCCCACTCCTTTCTGGATGAACAGTCTTACATTGCTTGTTGAAAAGCACTGGCAGCATGACCAAGGTGGTCCATCAACATGTCTGCGTAAAATTTTTGCTCACACCATTCTAGGATAGAATTGTTCAATTTAATTGAAATTTGGTGGCGTTTAGAGACAACATTTTTTCTGTGATTGACTGTTTGAAAAGGATGCTCCAAAAAGCAATGGAATTGTTCTCATTTTCCAATAGTTCTCTTTGTGAAGGTCTACGTATTCTTTACCCTTCCACACCTTCTAAGGCTTTTAACCCTTGGATGTTCTTAATCCCCCCAGGCACTTCTCCTTTCACACAGCCTGGCCATTTTCTGCTCAGAGAGTAGTGATGGGGGAAAAACAGGGCATGCACTTTTTGGCAGTATGAACTTGCCCCTAGAATCTGCTGTTCCTGAGACTATACCCAAATCTGACCACCTGCTATATGTCTTCCTGGCCTGGCTTTTTGATCCCACTTCACTGTCATATAGATGTCCTTGTCTCTGCTCTGCCAGTTACAAAGCCCTCCCTATAGCGCAGAGGCTAACTGCTCTTAATCTATGGACATGCAAATGTACCGGAGGTACCTCACTCCTGTCTGATAACAGGAGTTGGAATACACATCTTTAATGAGGTACAGAAATAGGGTCAGGTAGTATTTTTCATAAGGCCAGCTGATGTGACAGGATCCTTGTCATGTTATATATATGGACTGTACATATGGGTTGCATTCAAAAGCTGCGACAGCAGCAGAGAAATCCAGTGGCTTGCTTGATAAATAACCAGGCTTCAGCTCACAGAAATCAGTATTGTTCCATTGGCTCCAGTTAACTATGCTTGTTTACCTCTATTATGTGAAAATATTTTGAATTTGTTCATTTATTGGTTACTAGCTTAATAAAACATACTGGCACCTGCCTTCATCTCCTGAGCCAACAGAAGACCCAGGGCTACTACCCATCCATCTGATCTGGCATTCAAGACTACCATAACTAGATTTGCAGCTCTTTAAGAACTCATGTATGGGTAATGAACCTTCAAAGCTGTGCATGGGTGCCAAGTTGTGGTTCACAAGGAATCCAGGAGCATTACACCGAGGGCTGGCTTCACATGCCTTTGAGGCATAATTGCAGAAGAATGTTAAATCCTTTCCTAAATAAATAAGAGAGAGGGCCCTAGCATGGTGCATCCTTTGACTCTTTAGCAATTACATCTGTACAGCTTTCAGTAGTTCATCGTTTTTTAACAGCCTTCTTCCTAATGAAGGAGGGAAAAGGAAAGCAGAAAGAAAACCATCTGCTGGGCTCAATACGTAGAGAGCTCTGTTATCCCTTGTAAATCCAAATAACTCCACAGGCTTCAGCAAAGAATTAAGGTGGATTTAGCTAGCTGTGGACACACTTGGCTTCTGAATTATTTTCAGCACTCTGTTCCTCATATGACCAAGGAAGATTTCTTTACATCAGCAATGTTTAGTAAAGAAACTGTAGTGTCAGTAGCTTTTGTCAGACACTACAATGAAATGTGAAAGACTCAGAGCGGGAACATTTGATGGACCTTACTCAAGGCGGAAATACTGCAGCTGAAGACTTAGTTTCCCTGGTAAATTGTGAAAAAGTGAAAAAATTTCCTAGCATCAGTCTCTCATTTCTCACTCTGCTTACCTTGGCAACTGATAAAACATTTAATTTCAAGAGCGCTTAATGATCTGTGAAGCTAAAAAAGTTTAGATTAATATAAAGTTATCTGTCTGGGACTAAGAAACAGTAATTTCAATGAATCAGTGTATGCTAGATTACATCAGACCTGGTTCTAGCTTAAAAGAGGCTCTTTTGTACTGCACATCCAGAAAAGCATACGTGGATTTCATATGTGTCTGAGAGCTGGCTCTGTGCTACAGAACTGGACTGATAGTAATTTGTTCTAATTTTAGCTGAAAGAGTTTCCCAGGTGTCAGTTATTACAGATCAACAATACTATAACTTGAAATTAGTACGGGTGTTATGGGTACAAACTGTTCTGTACATATGGGTAAACTCAAGACAAACATAGGGGTATTTCTATATAGTAGATTAGTGCATGGAATTGGAGGTGTAAATGTAAGTGGTCTGGTGAAACTGCACTTCCCCAAAATTGACATCCTCAGGACTCCCAGATGCCCTGAGATGTCAGTAAGTGGTAACAAGGAGAAGTCTCCATCCATGTAAACTAAATCCTAATTTCTTGGGTGTTGGAATAAACTTGGGCAGGCTATTCTGTGATCATCCTAGTGGGCAACTTGGTCAGAAGCATCAGGCACCAGAGCAGAGAGATGAGGGGTCTCCCCAGCACAGGCAGTCCCTCTGGTCTATGGATTGTCCTTGAACTATTATACATCCTCAAGTTATTTTAACATACATAAGACTCCAGATGGTTTATATATTACTTTTCACTACACGTTTATGAGCACTGAAAGAAATTATGCTTTTCCTCTTTCTAGAGATAAACTGTGACTCATCCAAAGCCATCACTTAAGATCTAGGTCAGGATTAGAAATCTTTAAGGAAAAAAAAGCTCTTCAGAGAAATAAAAAGAACTAAAAGGGAGGCTTCCTGCCTCCAGATGTATTATCCATTGTGTTGCCCAACCTCCTTTAAAGAAATTATTGGCATCAGTGATCCCTACACTAATGAATTCTGCCTTTATCTGTGTAAATGGAATACATCCTTTCGCTGATAAATGACCATTCATCATGAAATGCCTCTCATATAATGAGAGGTAGTATGAAGTGTAAAACTACTTTGTTACTTTCGTAGCTTTGTATGTAATGTTGTTCAGGACTCACAGGAGGATAAAAGGCCAAGACTGAAAATTTTACATCTCTTTTATGGGCAAATCACTTCTCTCTGTCCAGTCATTTTCATCATCAGTCTACACTGTTCGTGTTATTTCAAAAGGGACTGAAATTAGCATAATAATCCAAAACAAGTGTCTTTCATATGTATGATGTCATAACAATCTTTTCATATGACTTCTCTGGTTTTGTTTCTCATAGCATTGTGCAAACGAGCACCCTTTGTAGGATCCAGCAACATAATATGCTGAAGCACTTCAGCATCCTTGTTTGCCAATGGTGAATTCTTTTTAGCTACCTATTCATGTAGATTTATTAGCTATCTGTCTCTGAAAATTCTCAACCTTCTTTAACCTTGTCTAATCTAAATGATAAAATTTATACAAATAAAAAGTCCTCTCAGTCTAATCTCCCTTCTTAGAAGGTTAATAATTTAACAATATTGCTACCTTGCCTGCTACTCAGCTACTGGAATTGTAACTGAAGTCTCTCCCAAAGCAGAGGAGACTTGCCACTCATCTATTTGGTCTTCCATACCCTCATCCCAAATTATATGGAATATACCAGATGTTTCTAGATGACCTTTTTGCTCTTGACTGTGTGGTCAGGCACATCAAGCCCACAGCTTTGCTTGTGCCAGAACAACAGCAGGCTAATTAGGAAGTGTTGTTCCACGCCATACAAAGCAGCCTGTATCTTTGATTACTCGTGAAGTTACATTAACAGGCAGCTCTATTTTCAGCTCCGCTTGCACTAAAACCACTAAAGGCCTATTTGCTTTCTGCAGCCCAGTGGCAAAGAGAAAGCCACCTGCTTGGGAGCTGGGGGTGCTGCAGCTGGGCTCACAAACCAGCAGCTTGGAAAATAAGAGAAAACCTGCTCATATTCAGTATCTCCGGGTAGTTTTAGAGGACTGATGAGACCCACCTACCTGAATTCCGCTCCAGAATCAAGGTCTAAGTCAAAAATCCCAGCAAAGGCTCCACATGGAAGAACCCCACAGTATGGGCTTGGATTTTCTTAACTTTTCCTTCAAGAAGAAAAATCCACTCTATCAGATATATTTTAATTGACTGTTAACCATAAAACCTTAAGTATTTACCTACCATTTAAGTTTTTTTGGTTTTTTTTGTGTTGTTTTTTCATGATACAACAACAGCATAGAAAATGAGGGAGGAAGCTTTGTATGTGCCCACGAAAGTTTCCATCAGGACAGAATTTTCTCTTGGTGTGCCCAGAACAGGGTGGATACAATGTTAAGAGAAATTTTAGAGCCTTATTGTAACTGACAATGGCTCAGGAAAGCACAAATGGTCTTTCAGCTCCCACCAGGCACCAACAATAAAGAACTTCTATCTTATAAAATTCATTCAAATTATCTCAAATTTTTGTGATGAAAAGGAGTAAAAAGTACACCCAAATAAATGTTCAAGATGATAAAGAAAACCAGTAACTTCCTATTACAGAAAGACTTGAAGAACCTCTGTAACTACTTGTGTGGCTTCTTCATGTGTTACTAGTGTGTATTAACAATTGTGTGACCTAAGTTTTTTTCATGTGTTTGTTTGTTTTTTAAAGTTAGACTGATGGGGAAGGTGTGGTTTTGGTTTTGTTTTCCCCAGGAATGGCCAAACTTACCAGAGCCGAAGGCACCACCTAAAACTGGGTTAAATTTGACTCTCACCCTGAAGCACGGTGCCAAGTGCAGCTCCTTTGATGTCCTATTTCTCTACGCAAGGCTCAAGCCCGCAGGATGGGGCAGACCTTGCTGCATCAAACGGGGATGAGGAGGACACCGGGGGTCGTGCCCCTGCCCCACTCACGGCGCCGCTTGGCCCTGGGTCCCTCCTCAGCCGCCCGTACGCCCCCTCGGTTTTAGGTCCCTGTCCGTCACGGGCCTCACCGCACCCCCAAACCGCCCCTTACCCCCTCGCAGGCAGAGGGGGCGGGAGGCTCGGAAAGCCCCCGGTTCCCGACGGGGAGGCGAGGACAAGAAAGGGCAGGGGCGTCCGCGGGGACGGCGGCAAAGAAACGAGTAACCTCAGCCCACCCACGCGTGCCAGCACCCACGGGGTGGACTTTCCCCCCACTACGTCGTGGTGCGAGCGAGGGCCGCCCCGAGGGGATGGAGGAGGAAAAGGAAGAGGAGAAAGAGGGCACAGCGCAGCGCCCCGGCGGCCGCCCCTCCACCCGCCCCTCGATGGCGGTCATTGTCACCCGTCGAGGGGCGGGGCGCCGCTATGCAAATCAGCCGCCTCTCGCAGCCAATAGGCGGGTGAGCTGAGCGGCGGGGGCGGGACGCTCCGCGAGCACTAGCGCTTGCCCCGACGGCGCGGGCGCTGCGACTGCAGCGGCACCTCGGGGAGCAGCGCGGCCGGAGCGGAGCGGAGCGGAGCGGGGCCGGAGCGGGGCCGGAGCGGGCCGGGCTGCCCTGCCGGGGGTGAGTACCTGCCGCGATGAGGGAGGACGAGACAGCGCTTTCCTCGGGGAACCGGCCGGGCTGCGTTCCTTCACCTCGGGCACGTCGCCGTCGGCTCCCGGGACGGAAGCCCAGCCCTATCCCCGAGCCCCGCTCAGCATCAGCCGGGGACCCCGGGAGGCGACTCGGCCCGGAGCTGCTTCGGGACACAGGGCAGCTCTGGGCCGCGCCGGGTGCCGGGCTCCGGCTGTGGCCGTCAGCCCGTCCCTTCCCATGTTGTCGGGGAGTCCCGGTGCGTGGCCGGTGCTCGGCAGCCAGCCCGGCCGGCAAGGCGGGAAGAGCCACGGGGGTTTCGGAGCGCTTTGCAACTCGGTTTTGCGTAAGAATAAACGAAACTGCCCCGTCTGAGTCGAGAGGGGAAGTCAGAAGCCCTGGGACAGAAGAGACAGCGGGGATGGGGACAGGGCTTTTGGGTCCGGAGGTGCCTTAGCTGCCTTCGGGTAGCTCTGGTCCCGCAAAAGGGGTGGCTGGGGATGAGGGAAAAGCAGAGTTGCTTTCTATTAATAATGTGATCTCCTTGTCCAGTCCTCGTGGGTGTCTGTAGCTACCTTGTTTGTCTGGCTTAACGAGTAGTAACATTTCATTCGTAGTGCTTATATGTGGTTATGAATATGTTCATATGTGGTTATTAATAGCACCAGAGCAGATTTTGTAGAAAACTGGGTTTATATGCAAGCTATAATAGCTTTCACTCCTTTCTTGGGCATCATCACGGCCAGATCTAGGAGTGGGTGCAAAAGTTAGCGTTCCTTGATTGATTCCTATTAATCGATATTAATTTCCTTTCCTGCCAAGAAGAATTAGTGCTCATGTATGTCTGAGATAACTCTATGTAGCTGTGTAATACCAGGAAAGGAAATGACTAGAAGAATAGCACTGGCCTAAAATGGACATTCACACTTCTTGTTCCTGTTCTTTAGATGGTATTTTAGGAACCGTTTTTTAAGTTGTCAGGGATCAAAGTGGCAATATATGGCTTTTTAAGGTGAGAATGCAATTTGAAGGATGCTGTTTTCTCACCAGTAGTGTTACTTGCTATTTAAATATTTTTATATGGAAGTGGTGAGACTACAAGATGAGCTTTTTTTTTTTTTTTTTTTTTTTTTTTTTTTTTTTTGTTGAAATAGACCAAAGATCTAACAGATAAACAGGCTATAGGTTATACTTAAGAAAGGATGGTTTAGATGCCCAACACCTCTGATGTCCTTTTTCTCACCTTATTTTTTTTCACTGATTGCCTTGTATGACCACTGCTCTGAAACTGAAATTGCATGTTAAGTCCTATGGCAAATGAATATGGTGTTATAGCTGAGACTAAAACTGCAAATTAGCCTCTGTTGTCATAAGAGATCATTGTGAAGAAAATAAGCATGGTACGTAAGATCTCATGAGACATTAAAATGGGGATAATGTGATCACAGTATGTTCTGGGCACTGCAGATAAATGTAATGCTATGGAACACAACTGCATATTATATTACAGTCTTGGAGATTTTAGGTGCTGTGGGGTTAGCCTCCATGTTTGACACCTTCCATTGTATTATAACAATAACCAAGATCTGCTCCAAAAGGAGAAATGGTAGTTGTCACTGGTGCAGAAATAATAAGAGAGGGAAGAGAATCTGTGGGGTGAAATGAGTCAGCCAAATTGCTCCCCAGCACGGGCAGCGTGTGCTTGCCTGTGGGAGCACGTACACTGTGCTGGGGACACAGTGAGAGTGGGAGCAAAGGCACTGAACAAATCATGGAAATGCAGGGCCAGGGGGAGACATTACATAGTCCGTTTAGGGCATTGTAGCAGTGCACCTAAACCAGAGCTGAGAAAGGCTTCTGTAGCCTCTCTTACTCCTCTAAGGAAGAGGGTCCCACAGTGCTCCTGCAGAGAAATGGTCCGATTTTCAGCTAGACACAGCGAGTTCAACATGGATCTCATGTGTGAAATGAACGGATCACTTTGTGTGCTTCTGGTGTCAACACAGAGAACAAACTGATCATTTCTCTTTTTATAAATTCCATTTATACATTGGAGCACTCTCTCCCTGGTCTTCTGCATGAAAATAATGTAATTCCTTCAACTCCTCTTCCTCCAGGCTTGTATTTTCTAAACTGTTTGGACGCAATGCCCAGTATGCTCCAACTTTGCTAGTATGATAACTGGTACAGGATGTACTATTCCAACAGAGGCCTTACCTACACCAAATGGAGTAAAACCAGGCCTTCCCATGCCATCTCTCATATAAGATTTTCTTTGTTTTTTTTATGGCATTACATTGTGAACGTGGTTTTTAGCTTGCAATCTGCTGTAACCCCACCAATGCTTTCCTGTTACCAAACGAGGTGTTACCTATTTTCTGTCTGTGCAAATAATTTATTCTAAATGTACCATACCAGACTCGTATCTATTGAATTTCCTTTTCTTTTTGCTAGTACTTCTCTTACTTGCCAAGATCATCTTAAACTTTCAACATTTCTCCTCTCCTCTGTCATCAAGTGCTCGCATCCACCCCCTTCCAGTTCACTGTCACCTGGAGACTGTACAGGTTCATGTTTGGTTCCACTCTCCAAGTTGCTAAAGGAAAACACAGATAACCTCCAAGTGTGACAGAAACACATCCTAATGTTGGCATATTCAAAACCAGTTCTGATGGTGAGAAGACAGCTGCTGTGTCAAGTATGAAGGTGCTGGACCAGATGCACTTTCCATTATCTTCTATCTGGCCTATCAATTTTCTTTGGCTCTTCGGTCATCTTTGTAGTGCAGGAATGACAAAGCACAATGCAGAAATTACTGAGGCAAGGTTAATTTGATCCAATTAACTCATCTCGGCATCAAATGCAGGGTTACCACTTCTATGCAGTTTTGCAGAGAACCCATTTCTGGTTGCACTTGCATTTTGGGCTGCTCCCTCCAAGACGTGGCCCCCACGTGAGCCATCTCTGGTGAGGAACATTGCCAGGGAGCGGCAGCGCTGCTCCAGCCCAGGGCTGGCTCCTGGGAACCCACTTTTGGGGAGCAGGGGAGCTCTGCATGGGCGGAGCAATGCAGTTCAGTTTCCACATCTGTTTTGATAGCTTTTGCTGATTGTGTTGAGTGTCTTGATATCTCATCAAGCCTGTCACACAAAGTGTTTGGCTCTTCTGATCTAGACCGTATTTCTCTAGTTTATCACAGAGGCAATGATGTCACATATCTTGCCTTCAGAAGGCTTATCATGCATGCAGCTTTTGCTTTATCTACCATGATGGTTAACCCATTAATTGCCAAGATTATTCCTGACAAACTCACATTCACAAAAGCCATGAAAGTACGGAATGCTCCAGGTTTTCCTGCTATGCCTTTCCTCTGTGCCATATTTGTGTAAGTAACAAATTACTTATTTTTGAAAGCAAGAATAAAGCGTGCTTGAACTTTGGATATGCCCAGTCAGGAACAGCTTCTCTAAGTACCACTGCCAAGGGTGTCCCTAATTCCATCTATATGTTGTCTCAACTTCACTGGTACTTTGAATGGGCCTAAAAACACCCATGGGCTGCTAAGTAGTGTAGAGTAATTGCCATAAAGTGTGCCAGCACGTGACATGTCCTAGGGCTGAGGCTGTGGGTATGCATGTGTGGCTCTGGGGGTTATTTCCTGACTGAAACTATTTTGATCCAGTTACAGTTGTGTAGATTTTGCAGTAGGATCCAGAACTGAGCCTTATGTGTACTGGCCCACATGAACAAATACCAATAAAACACCCTGTATTTAGCATTAAAGGGATTTTTTAAAGAGTACTTGATCTCAGATTACAACACTGTATTACAAGCTCTAAATATATGTGTATTTTAAAAAGTAATGTTAATTTAAAAATGTCTGTAGAACATGTTTCTTCTGACTGATGATCACATGCAACCTCACATTTCTACTCGGATGCCAACATAGTGTCTTAATCACTTATGAATACCACTGTGTGGTAGCAATAGTAGTTATATAAATGTGGTATGCACATAGCAATTTTGCTGAGCCAATGTGTTTCAGGGAAGCCGAGGTGATTAATTAGATAATGTATATACTCACAGCACTGTAGTGACAGCTCTGCCTGTGAGTGCGTCGTTTGGTTTCCTTGTGCCATGACTCATAACGATGCCGAGCTGCAGTAATTGCCAAGAAATGCATGGATGGCTGTCTCACTGTTCATATTAGTGGTATGTTTCTGTATTAACTATTTGCTAAGCCAGTGGAGGTACAGCTCCTGCTCTCCCTGTCTCCATCCAGGCCAGTTCTACCTGAAGCCCTGAGTGTTGCCCACAGCAGGAAGGACGGGCACGCTGCGGTGGGCAGCCCACAGTGCACTGCGTGTGCTGAAAAGCACCAAAGAGAGAGTCATGGTGGGTTTGGTTTTCTCCCCGCTTGGGTAAAATACAATGCCATGCATATTCACCTACTCTTTGTAATGGTGCTCTGTTTTAGCAAGCCATGTACATTAAAATAGGACAAGGGGTAATGGTTTTAAACTAAAGGAAGGGAGATTCTGTCTAGATGTGAGGAAGAAATTTTTTACAATGAGGGTGGTGAAACACTAGCACAGGTTGCCCAGAGAGGTGGTCGATGCCCCATCCCTGGAAACATTCCAGGCCAGGCTGGACAGGGCTCTGAGCAACCTGATCTAGTTGGAGATGTCCCTGCTCATTGCAGGGGGGTTGGACTAGATGACTTCTGAAGGTCCCTTCCAACCCAAACTGTTCTATGAAAACTGACTGGAGTCAGCTCACAGGTCTCAAGGATTCCAAGGATTGATCAGATTTTCAATATCTGCAGTTGCTAACTATATATTCTGTTGCTAGCATCTTTAGGAAAAGGAAGTGGCTAAATTCAGGGCGTGCATTAGCCTTTCCTGTCCTTAACTTCCATTTGTATGCAGAAGCATGCTGACTGCTGGAGAGAGTTCCCAGTTTTGGGAGGGTGTTCAAAGAATGTACGTGAAGACTTAACACTTTTCAATGGGCTATGTAGTGCAAATGGAGAAACTTTTTTTGTCAACAGCCCCGGTACAGGCCCCCTTCCAGCCAAACAAAACCAAATCTAGTTACAACTGCTCATTAGTGTGACTTGTGAGAGAAATGTCAAGAGGAGATACTGAGAATCCATTTTATCATCTATCCAGGATTGAAAATGTTTCAGTGGTGATCCACAGCTCTCCAGTGAAAATTCAGACAACCCAGCAAATAGTAGCAGTCCACCTCTAGTAGCAGTCCACCTCTATGTACAACAAAGCTGTCCTCTCCAATGCAAGAATAATGTTTACTTAGCATATGCTACTGTGTAGTAACAAGTTAAAACTTCAGATATTTTTATCAGTCTCATCATAAATATGTGAATAATGTGATGTGTATTATGGATGCATTTAATGCATGCCAGCAGCTTCTCCTAGTTTTAATACGGATGTCTGGAAAACCTGATAACCAGTCTATTGAAAACACAAAGATGGTTAACCTTATTGAATACCTCTAGGAAGTATAAGATGCACCGTAGATCCTTGAATTTATAATATGCTGTCGTAAAAAAACTGGAAGTTACTTTATGTTGAAGAGATTAAATACTGGTAAAGAAACTGGGATAAGTCAAGGAAGAACCTCCAAAACTATCAATATTCCTGTAATTATTGCCTTATTGCCTCATTACTTTGAGACAGAGGCAACAAACTGTTTGAATGTTAATTTCCATCTCACCCCCACATCTCCCCCCCAGGCCTTTCCTAGCCTTTATGGTAGGAAAGGAACCGCTGGAGACTTGGAGATCCTGACAACTACAGAAATAGCCTGATAAGAATTGAGCCATCCCTAGTTCTCTGAAATATCGGCTTGCAATAAATAACTTGTTCTGGTGCAAATGGAGAAGCTGACTCTTCATGCAAGCTTTTGGAAAAAAACCTGCCCTGAGACATTTGCAACTGCACACACTTCCCACTAGGCTGACTGAAAGCGTAAAGGACGTGTTCTGCTGTACATCGGCTTTGACTACAATAGGTAGTGGGTCGTGTCTAATAGTCTTCGGATACATTTGTGGCTTCTTCCTGATTTCTGTAGCTTTGTAACTGGTGTTCTGTGTTGACTGATGTATTGTCAATCCTGAACATATTTTGTCTATTTTAAGATATTACCCAATCCAAGAAACTCCAGAGAAGATAACTTCCTTTCAGTGAGGCCACAGAAAGATTTTGAAATGCTGATGTCTGTCATAGCTGTTAATATTGCAGTCAATATACAGACAGGATCTTAAAGCAGCTCCACTAGGCAAACTGTCCTAATCATTTGATTATGATTTTTGGTGTTTCCTTGAGCTCTTATAGATGCGAAGCAAGAAAGAGGAGTGACTTGAGAAATTCAAGCCTGCTGTTCCACCAGAGATGGACATGATTGAGGACACAGGGAATTTTCTCTGCAAAGATGACTAGCACTCTGCTATGAGTCAATTAGAAGCTCTTTTGGAAAGAGGAAGATCTAGTGTAGAGAACAGTCTGTTTACCAAGTTAATTAATATTTTCAAATCTGTTATTAGATAACAGACACCAGGAAAAAATATGAAATCTGTCTAAGACAACTGTTTCCAAAACAGAAAGATACTAGAAAATTATCATTAAATCTGAGACTCCAACTCTGAAATAAAAGGCTTCAGCTGCATTTAACTCTTACCCATTCATGACTTGCATTGTTGTGCAACAGCATCATACTATTTTTCCTGTAATGGAGTGTGTTTGACTCAGCCAGTCCATCCGAGTGGATTTCCATCAATACTGCATCCTCTCCAAGCAGTATGGGAAGTTACTGGAATGTGCTCACTCACACTTGGCTATGAAGTAATTCTGCCTAGGAGCGGGTTATTTTCTAATTGTTCACCACTTGTTTCTTGGGTCACATCTATTTTGTGTCATGCAACAAGAGCACATGTCACTCAGAGGCAGGATGAGCCATGTGTGTTTGTAGTGGAGTGCAGAAGGACTTTTACCTTCTGAGGGAGAGAAGAACTTCTGACATAGATTATTTTTAACTGGCTTGTTTTGAAATATCTGTTATTCCTCAAATAGGCCACTTCAGCTGAAGTAAAAGCTTCATCTTTTAAGGTCCCACTCAAGGCTGAAGAGATTACTGACTAGACTTTTGGTAATCCACAAGATGGTATTAACTAGCAGCTGCCTTTTATAAATGCTGTAGGAAGAAAAACTGTACACTGGCTTCCTTCCCAGCTGCTGGTGATGAAATATGGATGCTGTCATGAACCTCCTGCTTTATTTCAGTGATGTGGATATACAAAAGTTAAAGCTGAAATAAATACAGGTGTGCAACTTGTTGGTTTCTATAGAAATAACTTTTCATCTTTAAGTTATTTCTATGTAGGTAACAGGCTGTAGAACATTAGCACCACAATTGAGATATGCTATGGAGGACTCCTGTTTGTATGTATGCAGGGCTAACAGTAAGGGCTTTTATGTGTATGCACAGTTTTTGATTTTCAGAGTGTATTTCCTTCACTCTCTGAAATCCCATGCCATGCAGAGGTGTGTGGGGCTGCAGTCTTACTGCAACAAGGGCAGCTTGAGTCTTTCTCATGCATCACGGGAAACCTAATCATTGTGGTGATTCATACCAAGAAGTAGTATGCCAACATGAAGGGGTGAGTACTGACCATGTCCTCAGCTGACTCTACTTAGTGGGTATCTGGCTTCAAAGTTGTAACCTCTGCAGTCATTACCTGGCCTGTGGTTCCTGTGTGTGAGCGTGTGTGTGAGCGTGTGTGTCCACCACGATGGACAGCAGAAAGAACTCGATTTTTACAAGGATAGCTGTATCTAGCTCAAAAATATTAATGCAAACATGGCAGTACATGGTCCAGTTTGAATATACACAGTATGTTAAAAGAAAACCAAACTGACAGCTAATCTATTAAAACACACACTCTTAGAATTAAGGTAGTTATACTCTTGAGGCTGTTACTCCAGAGTAGTTGGTGTCTTGATATTCTAATGCATGAGATGTACCTTAAATAAATCTGTGCAAGTAGTTGAATATATATAGCACTCATGTTCAAATCAGCAAACTTTTGACCTAAGGCTGAGTAATAGAACAATTTAGATGGGACCTTTGGAGACCATCAAATCCAGCCCCGTTCAAAACAGGCAAAGATAGATCAGGTTGCTGAGAGGCACGTCCAGTCGAGTTATGAAGATCTTCAAGGATGCAGATTCCAAAACTTCCCTGGGCACCTTTTCCAGTGTTTCTGAAAGCTTTTGTGGGTTTTTGTTTGTTTGTTTGTTTGCTTTTGGTTTTTTTCCCTTCAACTATCTGACTGGCTTTTCCCTTGTTTTCACGTGGGTCCGTTGCCTCTTGTGATGTCACTGTACCTCTCCATGAAGGGTCTACCCTTGCATTACTCGGTGACAGCAACAAGATCTCCCTTGAGCTTCCCGTTTTCCAGGCTGAACGTCTCCAGCTCTCTCAGCTTCTCCTCATATGTCAGGTGCTCCAGCTCCTCTGACCACCTTGGTGGCCTCCCCTGGACTCACCCCAGTGTGTCCATGTCTTTGTGCTGGGGAGCTCCAGCACCAACACACCAGTCCAGATGTGGATTTTCAGGTGTCAGATGGGAGGAATCACTTCGACCGCTTTTGCTTCTCCAGCCCAGGATGCTGTTGGCCTTCTTTGCCACAAGGGCTCATTGCTGACTCACATTCCACTTGATGTCCACCAGCACCCCAAGGTCCTTTTCTGCAGAGCTGCTTTCTAGCCAGGGGGACCGACTCCTGCTGCTGCACCAGGCCCTATATTAAGGGAGAGATTGCTGCTCATTTTAAAGAAAAAGTGCTGAGGCTATCCCTAACACCTAGTAATGTACTATGTATTAATGTATTGCTATTTAATTACAAACAATGCTATCATCATGTAAGTAGATGCAAACTTTCCAGAGTAACAACAGCAGCTAAAAAAGAGGTCAACTTTTCTAAATACTGATCTGTTAGGCTGAAATTTTTCACATGGCTCTCCCCGCTGCTCTCCTGTGCTTGTTTGTTCGTTTGTTTCAGCTCTTTAGTGTCAGTTCTGTCCCTGACACTATTAAAGGAATGCTTGGAAGTTATTGTCCTCTCTTGGGAAGATCTGGTCCCCTTTGTTTGAAATTGGAATTTGAAATGGGAAAAGACCTCTGTGGTGCTGTTGCATTTGAGCCTGCTGTTTTCTGTATGTAGAACTCCTAAAATTTCATCAGATTGTAAGTTTCTCAAAACAGCAGTCTGCAAATACCCCAAATAATTTTGCTGTGTTTCTTGAGCAAAAGGTGCTCAATAAAGCTGAAATCTAAACATTTTCTTGACCCTCACAGATCTCTTGGGCCAAATATTGCAAATGCTAACCTACAAAGTAATTGAGCATGCTCTGGCATAAAGCTGAATGGTGTCCTCTGCAATTTGTGGTGTTTGTGGATGAATATCATGCTGAAATACAGGCAGAAAGTCATTCTCTTCCTGTTCTCCGTCCCGGCCAGTCACTGTATGTAGATGAGGAAGAGCATTTTGGAACTGTGAAGAAGTGGGAAGCAGGCTGGGTGATGCACTTCAGAAACAGAGAGAAAAAGACAAGACTCAGGGAGAATGAAAAACTATGTCAGCAAGTCTCTGGTTTTGCAGGACTCTGAAGTCAGGCTTGAAGAGATGCCATCCATTTGTTAGGACAAAAGTGCAACCTCTTTAGCTGTGGAGCCATTACCCTGACAGATACAGGTTCTCAATGCAGAGATAAAAGATCCTAATGTTGACCCCCTTGAATGTAAGTTTTGTTGGTAGTTTCAAATGATGTAGGCTTTTAGAGTTAAGCACTCAGAAACTGGGAAAGCCCAGGTTGAAGACTGTCAGTGCAACTATTAATTTGATGCCTCTGTTCAATTTAGAATTGGATTCTACTGGATCTACTGGATCACGGAGATTGTGGGTGATGCTGTACATATCATTGGAGATGAGCTTCCCGCAAGCGGCCTCGATCCATGTGTTCATTCACTGATGTCCAGCTTGCTACTTCACGATCTTACTCAGCAAAGCGCCCAGGGCTTGCAGCAGTGACCGAAGTCAGAAGCAGCTGACTCCTGAATACACCAGGTACAAAGAACAGTGCTTCGTGTGTCCCAAGTGGGCATCGTAACTCAGTAAGAGTGGCAGTGTTGTCCTTAATCACCCTCAGCTGAAACTGTGGATGGGGCTGTTAGATCTGCCCTCCCCCAAAAGACTGTTACGAGTTTATGGAGCTTTCCAGGGATTTATTTAATACGAGAAAACTCTGAGGAAATTAACAGTAGTAACATAGTAAATGAGATATCTGTCCAGGAACTGAATGATGAGTATTAAATTTTACATTGTACAACATTGTTCAGCACATACAGACTGTGGGCACAGACTTGGTGGAAGTGATACGACACAGGCCAGTATTTAATTGTGTGATCTTCCTGTGTGTAGGCAACATCGTGGGGCAGTCTGAGGCCACACTTGACAGCTCCTTACCCTTCTTTTAATGCTTGATGTTTTAACCTTTGGTGTTGTGTTAAAAAAAAAATAGCAATATTTTTATAGAGGTGCTGAAAAATTAGTATGTACATGAACTTATTACAGCATTAGTATTTTAATGTTGTGAATTATTGTGTATTTTCTTTTCCATTGCTTCCTATTTTTATTTTATCCACCACCTTAAAATAGGTATGGATGAGAAAGACAAATTGCAGCTTACTCTTTCGAGGGCAAGGGGAAGGAAGGGTAGACCTGTTCCTACCAAATTATGAGTTTATTACACAGGAGCTCTTACTCAGTGTGGTTTTCTGATCGTGTTTTCTTTGTCAAGCACAAAAAATAAAATGTAATTATTGTTGAGTCAGTTGTCAGTCTGCTCTCTGTGGAAGGCTGATGAAATTTAGTCTTTCTCATGTTCGAGGAATGGTAAATGCAGAGGTAACATAGTCCTGCACACACAATTTATTTTACATAAATAGCACCTTGCTGCTGTGGATTGTCATTTTAAAGTCATAAAATGACTTGGCTATACAGTTCTAAAGCAAATTAAACCTGACTTTTAAGCTACATCACACATTTTTTTGTTTTTCTTTTAGATGGGAATTTTTCATCTCGATGTTGTGACATGAGGTGAAAGTTTTGATTTTATTTTTGCTAAGGGAGGAGGTGGAAAACCTGTAATTTCCTAAAGCTTTCTTGGTATGATTGAGTTGAATCTACATAGGTTATGTTTTAAATTCAAACAATTGTCATACCTGTGTTGATTCCTGAATGAAAGCTCCTGTCTTGGGATATTAATGGACTTTCATGCTTTACATTGCTTGTAAAACAACACATTGAAGTTGAAATTAACTTTTTTTTTTTTTTAAATTCAATGTAAATTTCATTCTAATCAGGGCACTTCTCAATACCAGTGTATATGCCCAACGAGCTATACGAGCCCAAGAGGCTGTGTCTGCGATGTGATCTTTCCCATCTCCTCCCTAAAATCTTATACACCTCTAAAAGTGCCATAAAACGGATTATAAGCTTGTAGTTTTAATTCACATTACATCTCGGCCTGTTATGATGCCTATGTACACGTGAAACTTCTTAACCTGGGGAATAACTGATGATCTTATGAAGAGATGTGTCATTCACGGTGGATAGCATGTTTGTAAATGCTGTGAAGATACTTTAATTCCTGGAAAACCAAAAATGAATGCTCCAGACACAGAGATCTAGAGATGTCCTTCTTCACACTGCTGCTTAACTTGGTTCTTATTCTTGTTAATTTAAATGAGGTCACGGGATGTACAGCTTTTGTGACTGGAAATTTTCAGCTTCCTGCTTGCTGTCACACTTGGTGCAGGGTTCTTGCTGAAGCTTTCAGATTTCACTTTCTGCAAAGACGTAGGTCTAGAGTTTCAAGTAAACAACATACTTAAAGAAGACTTACGTTTTGTTACCACGTAACTGGTCTGTACAGATTACACATTCTGTGGCTTCTTAATGAGGCAAACACATAGAAAACAGATCCTGATGTCACCATCATACCAAACAGAAGTGTTGGACGGATGGTTTTACTTACAAAATGCTACTATTGCTGTGTTGTTTTGTTTGATGCTTGGTACACTGTGATAGCATCTGGAGACACTAAACTTGCCTTTCCTATTATTTTTTTTATCCTATCTTGATACTTTCCACAGCATTTCTTGAAACTTTTCTTTTCCAACTGTATTGGTAAATACCATTTCTGTTCCTGAGAGGCTTCCTACTCTTCTTCCAGGAAAAGCAAGCTTAGAATAACAGAGGACCTGTGACATTTGAGGCAGTTGATGTAATGAAGGGTCAAGATCTAGAGGAGATTTCTCTAGTGAGCAGCTGTGGGAAGTGTTCAGTTATTAACACGTCTACACATACTTCCTACCATTTGCTCAAGAGTTTGGTTTTTTCTCTCCAAATGAAAGATTGGCATTTTTTAGGGGGTGGGGATTATCGTATTATTCTTTTGGGTTTGTCTTCAGGATTTGTTGTCTTCTCTCTTGCACTTTTTTAGTTTCTAAGCTTTGTAGTTTCTAGAAGAGTGTTCTAGCACCAGAGTTTTGGACCTGAGATCTATTACTGTATATAAAATACCATGAACAAATTTAAAATCTGGTATTTTGGGTTATCTTTGATGTAATTCTGTTATCTATGAGTTATAGTTATAGTTGTAACTATAGTTATAACTATAGAACTATAACTATAACTAACTATAACTATGATGTAGTTATTAGTTCTTTATAAACCAGTATTTTATTTACTTTAAACTTCTTTCCTCCTGTTCCTCTGTTTTACAGGCAGGATGAAAGACCGGCTGAACGAGCTGCAGGAATGTGCCAGGTTACACAACCAACATTTTTCTGGTAGTGAGGATGATGAAAATTCACCCCAGGATGTTCTCCTTTATGAGACTGATTATGCCTTGGAAATTCTTCATAAAGACATACAGAACATCCGGACAGAAAATGACCACCTAAAAGAGGATGTCAAGCGGCTCAGAAAGCAAAACAGACGTTTCCTCACTTCGATGCGCCGTCTTAGTAGCATCAAACGAGATACTAATTGTATTGCCAGAGACATCAAGGCCCGCGGAGAAAACATCCACAGGAAACTCCAGATAATGAGAGATTTCAGCGAAGATGCAATAACAAAATATGGGGCAATGTCTGTCATTGCCAGGGTAGCAAAGAACCACTATGTTGACCTCATGCACGCCTTCCAGAAAGCGATGTTTGAATACAACGCAGCAGAGATGGACCAGCGGGAGAACTGCAAGATTCGAATTCAGCGGCAGCTAGAGATCATGGGCAAGGATGTTTCTGGCAACCAGATTGAGGAGATGATTGAGCAAGGCAAGTGGGATGTCTTCTCTGAGAATCTCTTGTCGGATGTTAAGGGGGCTCGCTCAGCCTTGAATGAGATAGAGACACGTCATAAGGAGCTGGTGAAGTTAGAAGGTCGAATTAAGGAAATTCACGAGCTCTTTCTGCAGGTGGCACTGCTAGTGGAGGAACAGGCGGACACCTTCGATGTCATTGAGATAAATATGCAAAATGTTGAGGACTATGTAGGAGAAGCTAAAGACCAAGTGAAAAAAGCTTTAGAATACAGAAGAAAACACCCCCTGAGAACAATCCTCTGCTGCTGCATATCCTGTTTCAGAAGGTGACTATCCCACTGAAGCGATCACAGACCGACTCGGATGTCTTCAAAATGGAGCATTCTTTCCAGTGACTTTTCTGTAATGACAGCCCCTAGAAGTGGGGGGACTATTTTGAAGTTGCTTTGTCCATTGCCTTTTTCCTAAATGTATTGAAGGCTGTTCTATTTAAGAGTTCCTACAAATGCTGACAAAGCTATTTTTAATCTATTTCTAATTGGAATGTACTCTGTTGCTGTAACTGGAGTTGCAAGAAGATCTCTGCAATGATAGTTGTGACAGGTAGGCAAGAAAGAGGAATGAATGATGGGCTGATAACTCAGCCTAGGGAAGATGAGAAATCTCAAGAAGTGACTTTATTCTTATTTGTCAAAGTGACGCTGCAGGCGGTGCAGAATTACCGCCTGGGGTGGCACAACACACCACAGAATCTGGAGGTTTCAGTTTTAACTAGTTTGGAGCCTGCTTGATGCAAATACTTGCACAGATTTTTGTTCTGTTCGTTTGACAAAATACTGAGCTTGTTAGCAGGAGCAGGACACAGAACTAGTTTCTATTTCAGCTTGGTTTCCATCTGTCACAAATCTTAACAGAAGTAACTGCACCTTAAATGATAATACGCATGTTTTGCTCCATTTGCGTGCAAGTGATTGATTGCTTTTCTCTATTTTGAGTACCCACAACTTTGTCAATGTGAGTAGAAGCACTGCAACACCAAGGCAGCTGACATTTACCTTCAGCCACTCTTTATAGTCTTAATTTCAAAACTGCCGTGCTTTTATGCTTCTAATACATTTTTCTGCCAATTAATACTTCAGCCAGAAAAGATGCACTCAGTGGCCTTCTGCAGAAACAGCAATAAGAAGACAACAGTTGTGGGGTGAAGAAAGCATTATAGGGTGTCCTGTGCTGGCACACACACACAAGCAGTTTTAGTGGAAGGATTATTCTCAATAGATTTTTTTTTTAATAAGTATTGATTTAATATGAATTTTTAATATATATTTTAAATAACATGAAGGATGGAATTTTTTAACATTCTATTTTACCAGTGTACAAAAACTAAGGCTTTTCTCCCATTATTAGGAAATATCCACCTGGGAAAGAAAATAGACGTATTTCTTCAGTACACCTGAAGAAGAAAGAAAACAACATTTTAATGTAATTTCAGTGCTCTTTTCAAGCTTAAAAATAATCTCTCCTTTTGTGTGAGGGAAGTCTGCCCGCAGTAGGTTTAGAATATGAGGAGGGAACAGAAAATTTGCAGCCCTGGAAACCACTGAGCATTGTCAGTGAAGCATGTATTGATAAGGTCTGGGGAGCAATTGTAGCTCCTGCTTCTGAAGGTTTTCCATCTATAATATTTCTAAGTGGCTTCCTGATGCACTGTGATCTATTGCTATCCTTTGAATTAATGCAGGACATTTTTTCAGACATTAGTGACTTTTTTTAAAAAAGCTGATCCTATTTGTACCTGTTTTAATAAATATATTTAAGCATTTCAAATATTTTGCATGTGGGAGTGTTCCTCGGGAGATGTGCGTAGCCATCTTCCTGCATCAATCACAGAGAGACATTTCCCTTCTGACTTTTTGCACACTAATTTTATATGTGAAAAAACACCTGTACATTTCTTACTATTTATATCAGGGGTGGCAAGCTCATTTTCACTGGGGGCCACATCAGCCTCACAGTCCTAAAATTGCATTCAGCCCTTTGAAGGCAACCACGAGGTCGATGTGTCCCCTGGTGAAAATGAGTTTGACACCCCAGATTTACCTTATTAAAAAAACAGCAAAATAAATTCAACTTCCAAGCTTTCATATCCCAGTGGGACACACTTCTTGGCCAGACAGGTTTTTCCCACACAAACAGAAGCTAAATGGAGAACTCTTCTCAGAAACTCAGTGTCTCTTACACTGAAGCACGTCTGTGATAGCATGGAAGAATGAGGAGTACTGATCTTCTAAAGTAGAAGATATTTTGATATTCGGTGATATCCTTATGCTGTCAGTATTATGCTTGCCTAAGGACCTCTGCAACGACCCAGTGTTCAAACTTGAAACATGAGGAGGGTGTTGAGCTGGCACCATGAATACTGCTTTGGTGCGGCTAAAGAAAACGAAGTCATTTATTCGGTAGGTGCTGCCATTCAAGTCAATGGAACTGTGCATTTATAGAGAAATACCCTAGACCTCCGAGGGCCAACATGTGGGCATAAATCAATGAATAATAAAATATGTATTTCATTTTGTCTGCATATTCTTAGCACTCACCAATGCTTTTGATAAAAATGTGTACATATTTTTTTTTGTTGGTTTCTTTTTTGCACTTATGTCTGTCTACAGATGGAATAAAAGATTTAATAAGAAAAACTGAAAGTGCAGAGTGTTGTACATTGAATCAGCAGCTCTGAATAGTTTCTTGCATTGTCAAAGTTTAGTTTAAAAGGTGCTGGACTAGACCGTGAATTGGTGAAAGGAGATTAAACAATGCCTAAAAAAAAGTCCTCCTAATATTTCTTGCCCCAGTAAGTCAAAACTGTCGCATATTGAGACAGACTTACCATAATTTTTGCTACAAAACCCATGAAAAATGAGTTTCATACATTCTAAGATGATTCTCTACTTCAAGGCAAAAATCGAATTTATTCTGGCAGTTCTGATAAATCTTCCTGATTTCATTAGGAGATATGCAAACCTTATATCCATATCTTAAGTCCGATTTGAGGCACAGGGAAAGAGAGCGAAAGCATGAAGTAAAAGTAATCGTAGACCTTCTCTCCTGACTTAAGGCTGTTGCTGCAAAGAAGAAACAGAATTATTGAAACACCAGTCTGAGACCCTTTAAAACCTTCTTTAAGTCACATTGTGAATTAGAGGCACTTAAAAATTACTTCCTGTAGCTGAAGAAATAATTCTCTTCCTTGCAAACGTGTTCATTGCTTAATACTGTGGGTTTTTTTTCTATGCTTTAGTTGTGTAAGAACTCAAATTTTGCCATCCCCTGAACTTGCCTAGTCACAGTTAAACAGACTTTCGAAAAAACCTGATGACACTATAGCTGCAAAGACTCATGCCACACAGGATGAGTGGAAGAAGGCGATAAAAGTAGCTTGATGATATGTTAGCACGCTAATAACAGAAGCTGCAGAATGGACATCTTCATGATCTTGAAGGAAAGCTGCCTTTTCATTCTGAAAGTCAACAGGACTCCTGTGGAGATGCACATGGCATATTCTGTCGGTCGGGGGTTTTTTTTCCCTTTCTCTGATGTGGCAAACCCAGTAGCTGGGTTTGAGGAGGAAGTAGTTAAAATGTGAGAGGGACTGCTCTAGCTGTTAGGGTTACTGTTACTTTGGTTTTGTCTCCTACTTAAAGCAGCAGAAGCTTCAAAAAACAAAAACAAAACCAAAAACCAAACAACTACGAATCTCAGCTCTTTCTCAGGTGGAGAAAGGAGAACTGACAACCAGGCACACCTTGGTCCTTAAAATGTAAAAGAGCATTGCATAAATATAAACCAGCAAAAAATCCCCTCTTACAAAATATAATGCTTAGTATATATTGCTGAAATTCTTGGATATGTGTGTGAGTCTCCATTTCATCTTGCGGGATTTTTGTTGTTGTTTTTTGAAACATGGGTTTAATTTTGGAAAAATGGCAGTGGAACAATTACTACCTCAATGCAAGAGACCCAGACTATGGATGCACTTGCACAATTAAGCAGGTGACTCTGTGGCATGTGTCTTGGGAAAAACTTCTTTAAGTGTAAGTATAGCTCTCAGTTTAAGACCCAGATACCTTTTTTAAGAGGAGAAAACCTGAGGATGAACTGAGTAGCGAAGCCAAACTGCTGCTTCTCTAACCTAAGGAGGCCAACCTATATTAAGAATGTTTTGAATGCACAGCCCACATTGGCTTTTATAATTTCTTAGAAACAAAACAAAACAACACAAAACAAGTTCTCTAAAATTCTGAACCAGGGGAGATATTTGGAATGGATTTGAAAAAGAGCTACACATGGTTGTTTTTCTGCCTTTACAAAAATGTCACAGATACGATGAAGACAGGAAACACTATCACTTAATAGCTACTGCATGTGGTGATTACAGTTCATTTCCAAAGCAATGTGATTTTCACATGGAGCCATGGTACTTGTTCCTCTAATATGTAAGAAGGCAGCAGATCTATCTTCTTCCATGTTTCTAGTATATTATACAGTGTCTTTGCAATAGTTGAGCTGAAGCCAGAACAGCCGGTGGAAGACAGTTTCACTGTCATACCCTACCTTACAGTGCATTCACTATTGGTGTGCCAAGTCTTAACATGAAAAGGTAACATTTTACTGTTTCTCAGAAACTACATTAGATGTGAATAGAGAAGGAGATAACCACCTCATGGCATTTTGCTACTCAATTCCTCTGCTGAAAGCACAACCCTGCTGAACAGGGAGCGATGCTAGCTATGGTATGATGCCCATTTCAGGCAAATGACACAGGGTGGTAAGTTTCAGTCAATGAGCTGTTCTTTTATTCATGGGCTCCAGCATGTAAATAAAATAAAGGAAAAAGACCATGTAAGTTTCACATCTGTTATTCATGTATACCAAATGTTAACAACCTACTTTTATTGTGTGTGAGAAGTATTTTCCTTCACAAGCATATCTAGTGCACTGGGGGGTCTCCGAGTGCTAACAGATGAAGAGGCTGGGCACCACCTGCACTGGCAAATTTGAAGCCCAGACCCTTTACAGAGGGGCACCTACAGCCAGGGTGTCTAACATCCACACCGGGTATCTCCTCCTGCTGATGGGGAAGCAGATGGGCTCTGCCTGCCTCCTCCAGTTTGCTGGAGGCTGACTCAGTCCAGCACTCCCAGCCTGTGCCCCACCAAACATTTGTCTCTCAGCCCTTGGGTGCAGGCTCAAAGGCGGCCAAGTTTAGCAAGATGCAGGATGTCCATTTTCTCTTCTGGCAAACGGATAGCAAAGGCGGCAAGAGTGGGAGCCAGGGAAGGAGGGCTGGTGTTGGGGCGCTGCCCCATTCCCCTCTGATGGGGGAAGAAGCGGGAGGTCGCAGTGCAGACGCTAATGGGGGGATTGCAATAGGCGCTTCCGTAGACTGGGCCTGCAGTGCCGATTGGCGACGAATCTTTGCTCTGCGATATACTTCTTCTAATTAAACATAATTGATAGATTTTGGCTGTGTTGGTTTCGGTTTGCCTTCTCTGCGCATGTTCCAGGAAATGCTTGGACAAGAACGAGTAAAACGTCAGTATGTAAACGGGTTTCCCCAAGAGCAGCTGTCAGCTGACATTTCACCATGAAGGATCACCTTTGGGCCGGGGGAGAGCAGGGAGTTGGGGACAAAAGAGCAGAGTTGTTTCACTTTTTGGTGGCCCAAGCCTCACCGGCACAACTTCCCTACAGCCCTCTCACTCCCCCGATGAACTACGAGAGCACCGCGGCCCTCCCCGCCTCTCCCGCCCGCCTCGCTTCACCGCGGCCTCGAACCCGCACTCATTAACCGCGGGCTTTGGGGACCGGCCTCGCACCCCGCCAGCCCCAGCCCCAGCCCCAGCCCCAGCCCCGGCCGCCCTGCGGCTGCACCGGCCCTGCCGGGGCTGCCCTCCCCGAGCCGTNGGGAGGGCGAGGGGCGCGGGCCGCAGGCCGGGGCAGGGTTCCCCGCTGGGCCGCGCCCGGTTCTGCCCGGCGCCTCCCGCTGCCGCCGAGAGAGGCCGCCCGTGCGCGCCGTGCTCTTCGCGCTCTCTTGCGCTGGAAATAAAGGCGGGAGGTTGCAGCGCGGCGGGGGAGGGGGCGCCCCGTGCCGGCCCGAGGGTCGTGGGGGCGTGGGGGGACCAGGTGAGAGCGCGGCCTTATATGTAGGAGCGGCTGGGAGGCTGGGGTGTATCTGCACCAGGATGGCCGAGTGGTTAAGGCGTTGGACTTAAGATCCAATGGACGTATGTCCGCGTGGGTTCGAACCCCACTCCTGGTAAGTGACTTTTTTTTCCGGAGCACCAAAATATCGTCGCAGAGGGCGAGACCGCAGCGATCCGGAGCCGCCGGGCCACGGCGAGGGGCGGGGAGCGCCGCTGGAGCGGGCGGCGGGCAGCACCCCCACCCGCGGGGCAGCCGCGCCGCTCCGCCGGCACTTGGCGCTGTGTCGGCAGCGGCCGGCGAGGGCGGCGTGAGCCGGCTCAAGCTGAAGCGGGCCTGTCCGCCCGCCGGGCCGGCTCTGCTTTAAACACCGTAACTTCGGCGCAAAGTTGTTTTCACAGCTTAATTTCGCAGGCCATTTAAATATATACACGTATATAAAATAATTAAAAAAAACCCCAAACGTACCGTTCACAGCCCCGTCGGGCCTGGGCCTCGGTGGGCGCTGCGAGTGTCACAGACGGGGTGACGGGCTCGGTGCTGGCAGCGCAGCTGGGCCGCGGGCAGGGGGTGACAGCCGCCCCCGGGGCGCTGGGCACAGCCCTCCCGGGGCACTGGGCAGGGGCCCTCCCGGCCCTGCCGTGCGGTGAAGGCCCGGGGGCCGGGCCAGATCCCGCGGAAGCGCAGCCGTGGGGAGGCCCGCGCCCCGCGGCAGCGGGTGTCAGTGGGACAAGGTGCTGCCTCTCGTTTTTCGTTACTGTGGTTCGCGTCGTTTCTCCGCAGAGGTGCCAGACAAGGGAACTGCACCCGGTCTAACGGTGCCGAAAATCACATCCCAAATTATTCTCTGAAGGCACAGCCGCCCCGTTTGGTAGGAGGCATTGGGACCATCGCTGTGGAGGCCTGTGGCACAGTGTGGGAGGTTACCCCTCCAGCTTCATCCACCCCAGGTGGTGATTTTGTCTCTCTAAAGCGTGATTTAGGTAATTTGTGTATTTTTTTTTTTTTCCAGTCCCATGCCCTTGGAATACTTCGAAGGGTGTGTGACAACCTCTTACAGCACTTTTAGAACGTGAAAGTGAGGGTAAGTGCCGTGTGTGTTAGTGTACGGGATGAGGACTTGAAGGATCTCTGTGGTGTCAAGGCTGCCGAGGTGTCCCTGGCCAACCCTGGAGAGTGGAGGGAAGGCAACCCTGCTTCTAGGGAAAGGTCTCTAGTGCTGGCCGTGCCTCGAACTGTGCCAGGTGTTCAGCTAAAAGTTAAGCGAAATAAGCGAGCAGGATTTTCAGACTAACCTGAGGGCTTGGTTTTATTTAGCAGGACAAAGGTAGCAGTTGTTGTAGATGTTCCAGTGTTTCATTTGCTGTAGCATGGTTTTGTTGTTTGTTTGTTTTGAAAGGGTAGTATCCTGTTGTAGTATACTCAAAGTGTGGGAAGTAGAAATCAAGTGGAGATTGACACGTTTTAAAACATTAATGTTTGCCAGAGTATCCTGGTCTAATTCTAACACAGGTAAATAGAGTTGTTCTTAGCCACCCTGTTCCAGATAATTTGACCTGAAAAAAATTATTGTAAACTTTCAGTCCAAATATACTCTGTGATGATACAGGGACAAAATAAAGGATAAACTCTCGAGAGATAATAACTCATGGGCCTTCAATGCTGTATGAAACAGAAGGTGAAGTATTTCAGAGAGGATATTTTATTACATGCTGCATAAGATGATCTGTTATCACGAAGGTGGACATGATACAAACACAGAAATATCATAGTCAAGAGGGAGTTACGGAGAGAAGTGTAGTCTGGTGGTGAATTTCTAGGAAATGCAAGTACATATACTGTCTTTTTTGACTGTTCCCACAGGTAAATTATAAATGCAAAACGTACCACACTTTCTCGAACTGTTCATTAAAAGGCAGTACTGCCAGGTTCAAATGTTTTATTAAATAAACATGTGTTCCTATTATTCATTGAGGTACAAATTAGTAAAAGCGGATGCATGTTTGGATGTACATGTTACCTGTAATATTGTAATGAAAAAAATGCTGCCCTTGGAAACCACATCTTTTCATACAAATTGGGTAGTTCTGCTTATGTCCTTATTTACAAGCATGTTTGTACATACAGTAAATGCTCATGTAGATATCTGTGGATGCAGTGCCGATCTTGATGAGAAGTTGGTCCTAGCTGTGTCAGTTACAGGATGAATTAGTGGCAGCTGTTCAGCGTTGTGAGAAATTAAAAAGAAAAGTAAAAATAACAATCACAGGTATTACATGAACAGTAATCACTGACCAAAAAAAAAAAAGCAGTTTTTATGATAAAGCAATATAGAAAACAGGAGTTCTTGGTTAGAAATGCTTCTGTTACAGGCACAGCCCTTTTCTTTAGATTTCTTTTGCAGAGAACTTCCCTTGGTCCTTTGGTAAAACTGTTCCCTCCTTTTTATAATGGCTTGTTAGAGCATATGCAGATCTGGAACAGAAGAGAAGATTATCGAACTTTTCCTTCTCTCAAGAAATATGCATAGAATCTACCAGCGACAAGTACGTCTCAACCCCTTCCTACACTTCTCCGTGAAGAAAAGGGTAATTTGCTGGGGTTATTGATTTCTATGTTGAGTGAAGTGGCAGGGTGGTGTAACGTGTTTCAGCTCTGGAGCTAACCATGATTTTGATTTAAAATTTTTGTTTTATCGAGCAGATATTTTTCTTTGTTTTTAATAGCTTCCTTGTTAAGCTGTCATGAATTATTGGTGGTTGCATTTGCAGTTTGACATTCTTACATGCACTCATTATACTCTGGCCTTTAGTTCAAACGATATTACTTTCCATTGGACTCCATTCTGTGGATGAACTGTTTTTCTAAAAAGGTCATTATGTGTAGGATTCTTGCCTCATTTGTTGAAGAAATTGGAAAAAAGTATAGTGACAAATGCTAGAAATTGGAATAAAAGAAGCTCTGTATGCAGGCAGTTGAATGGCACCCTGATGAACCAGGGGTGTTTCCTTTGCCACTGCGTATTTCCTGTCTGATGAGAAGCCAGTTGGTTAAAATAGATTTTTCATGAGCAATCACTTGTTTTCATGTTCCTTATTTTGTGGTGTCCATCCTGAGAGGCTCAGTCGGATTTGCAGAAATGCAAAACTTTTGCAAACACAGGTGAAATCAATGTGTCACCTGTATTTTAAGCAGTCTGTGAAAAATTTCATGTTACATGCAAAAGTTACTGGGGATATTTGACATTAATCCTTCCATACCTCAATTTCCTATTGTGTAAAACAGAGGTAATAGAAATACACAATCTGCAAAATGGGCTGCTATGAAGTAAATTGATTCTCTTTTGTGAAGAATTCAGATAGACATTTACATAATCTGGTCGTGTTAGACAAGCCCATCAGTAGATATTAATGGATTTGGAAAATAACATGAGATAGATAAGGTACGGAGCCACGCTTCAGGCTGTGAAGGCCTTGCAGAGTATCAGACAACTGATTAGCCAGCAAGCACCTTGTGATATGTGCTCAACAAGGTGGGAGGAAAACAGCAAGCCATAGTTTAACTCAAAATTATATCTCCTTTCATAGACAGAAGGGGATCAAATCAATCATAGGACAACCTATTGGTGAAGTATTATTGAGGTGATATTTCAGTGTAGTTAAATCCTTTTTAAAAACTTCCAGCAGCTTTTTTTCAGTTACATTTTAGTGTGTGATAGCATATAATTTGTTACTTCAGTTAAACCGTTTTCCCATAATTCACAGTGCCCAGTATCTCACATTGAGGAGAAAGGTGTAAAAAGGCTGTGAAGTTCTTGGTCAGTTGTATAATACTGTATGTAGGATGATCAATAATCCCTCTGATTCTTACTGCAGACTAATTTAAAGTCTGTAAGGTAAGATCAGTCTCTTACACTAGCTGGAGTAACTGCATGTAAAGCACTTGGTAATTCTTGAATTGTTCTCATTTGGGGGCCTGTGTGATAAAAAGAGGGGTAGACTGTTTTGGGGATTCTTGTTCTTGGAATGCTTGTTCAAAGATTATCACTGTATAGTACAGACAACTGTCTCAATGCTAATGCGTGTGGCTTTATACAGGTTCATTTTCAACAGCTCCTGTGCTGTTCATCTGCTGACTGTGTCTGATCTTACCTGCAGTTTTTTACAATCGTTTCTATTGGACTCAATAGTCACGGCAACCAAATGTCATCAACAACATTAGCTAATTCTGCCTCCTTCTCCAGGGTATTACAACACACATTCGCAAACAGGTCCTTGCAACATTTTATTGCTTAACTATTTTTCTTGGTTTTGATGAGCGAAAAAGATATTTTCTGCTAGGCTGGTTCAGTCCAAGCAGCAAGCTCTGGGGAATTGCACTGTGGTAGTAGAGGGAGCTTGACTGCCCTGATCACGATGTTGGCAGAACAAGAGTCTGTGTGTCACTTACTGTGGTGGAAAGCCCTGTGACTTACCTGAAGTGCTGGTGGAGATAGGTTTACTCTTATGACTGACAGACGAGCCCTGCAAGTCTTGCCACGGTTGTTTAAAGCATCGTCACCCCCAGAATTACACTGAGTGTTGCTCTCCCAGAGTTAGGGTGGCCTAACATAGCCATCAGAAGAGACTGACCCTTCAGCTGCTCCAGTTAGTGTCTGGCATTTTAGCTCAAAGCCACCTTCCCTGGCAGAGCGAAGGACGGTAGCTTTGCACCGGAGTGTAGGGCTGTGGGCCTGTGTTCCCTTTGGCTGGTTCTCATCAGGAGGAATATATGCAGGTGGTGGCACTTTACATCAGCACAGCATTATTGCTGAAGGATATTTCTAAAAGTGTTAAAAGACTGGTCTTTGCACTAGATCACCTCCAGTTGGAACATTTTCCCTTGTGCTGGCTTTGGTATGGTGGCAGTAGCCTCTGGAATAAGGACAGAGCAGACAAGTAGTAATTTAACATTACAGCAGCAAGGTTCACCAGAGCACCTCCTAAGTGAGGGGCCCTGAATGCCCTAAAATGAAGGCAGCAGAATGTTGCAGCTGAGATCTCTGGGATTTTAGGGCATGGGGTTAAAAGCATTTTTCTGGCCTTTTTTTGGTTGGATTAAATTTACCTGGATGAATTGATTCTTCCTGCTGAGGAGGAGCTTTTGTCTGAAGATCACAGAACATGTATACACTCTTCTGGAGATGGTCTTCTAAAATGTGCAGTTACAAAAATGCCTTTTGCTAATGATTTTAGGAGAAGAATGCACTTTCCAGATTCCTTCATTTTTCTTGATTGCTGCTTCTCCTTCACCATCTGCCCAACCATGACCTTCTTTCTCGGTTGGAAGTGCTACAGGATTTTTCCTTCAGATCTGCATCCACCTCATTTTTAAGTGTTTGCTGAAGTTGTTCGCGCAACTCTTGGCAGGAGATCACTCCCTGACCATGTGACTTGGTGGATTTCTGACACTTGTCTCTTGCTATTTCATCATGCATTGCAAACTTTTTCATATGAGAGTAGAATCACTGGTGGGAAGTATGGACTGCATTAATGAGTTGTGTTTTCCAGCTAATCTGTGTTTAATGATTGATGTGCATATGTGTTTCAGTTTCACTTGTCCTGTCTTATATCTCTGTTGCTCTTTTCTGACACACTGCTACCTTTTGCTTTTTATGTGCATACCAAGAAAGAGATCCAGCTGGTGTAGCAGTTAGCTGCTGCTGCTGCTGAAAGAGGCAGAAACAATGCTTTTCCCTTGCCCTGACTGTACTGCACATTCCCACTGCTTCCCTTTTGCATCCTTCGGTCTTTGATTGTCAAGTAATGTGTAACAAACAAACCAATTAATTTCATGTTCCTTGGGTCTAATTGCTGAGATTATCTTATTAGAAGGATTTTTTTTCTGAAGAAATGAGGAATTGGAGACAATTTCTTACACGTTTTGGGCTCCCTAGCATAGACAATACAGATCCACTAACTGGTTTTATTCATCACAGAATGGCACAAGCTGGAAGGCCCCTCCGGAGAACATCTAGTCCACCCCACCTCAGAAGAGGGTCAGCGGGAGCAGTCGGGTTTTGAATGTCTCCAAGGGCAAAGACTCCACAGCCTCTCTGAGCTGCTGACTCCTGTGTTTTATCACCCTTGCAGTAAAAGAAGCTTTTCTAATGTATTAAAAATGTTTTCTCACGTTTAAGGCATTTTCTTGTGTGTAAGCTTATCTTAAACTTACAGATCTGTCAGCTTGTAAATCTTAAGTGATTGTATGTTTTCTCTGTGATGAGCATTTTTTTCTTAAACATCCTGAGATAAAATGAAGGAACTACGAATGCCACAACAGATACAAGGATGCCCACTGGATACATGGATTTGCTGCCACGCGCGTTTTACCGAGAGCTCTTTTGAGAGAAGAACAAAACCTCTGCAAAGATCTAGGTGGGTGCTTCATTTTAGGTATGGAAAGCAATTCTTCAAACTATTTTTGTCCAAATAAAGACCAGGGGAGTGCAATATTTTTTTATAAATATGTACAGTTAGTTTCATCTAAGACATGAGCACCTGTGTCTGGCCTAAGCTTAGGTAAAGCCAGAGTCCTATTAGAGCATTACTTATTGTAAGACCGTTCCAGTATCATGATTAAACTTCATGATCTTGCAGGTTAGACTACTGTAGTTTGATCTGAATTTTTCTTTTAAATGGCCTGTGAGCTGTAGCGTTAACAAATGATGTGTGTCTCTTGAGTTGAGGGAAGGTAATGCAACTGATAGCACTCACCTTCATCCAGTGCCATTGTCTAGCAACCCAATAACTACAGGTAAAAATTCTTATACCTGTGTTTACAGGGGTGTGAGTAGTCTCCTTCCTGAACAATTTTCACTTACTGGCTAATTATTCCTTGTCCTAGATCCAGTGGCTGCCTCTGAATGAGGAATTGGAGTCAATATAGTTCAGAAATCCCATTTATGTGATGATTTCCAAATCCTTTTGTTCTTATATTCAGAACAGAAATAATTGATTAATTTAATTACTATGAGTTCTATCTTTTATCATAATATTTTGCATTTTTTTAAGTTGTTTTGCAGGATGCTTTGCTGTTAGCTGATTTCTTGGCTAAGTGTAGTTTTAATTTTTATCTAGCTAGATTAGTAGCCATAGTTACCACAGTCTGTATTTTGATAGCACTATGACAGGGCAGGTTATATCTGTGCCAGTTAACAAATCGTATAGTGTTCTGTGACTGAAGACAGACTGAGACATGCCCAACCTGTTGTACTGCATTCATTTGGGTGACCTGCCTCAAAAGTTATTTGACATATCAGTGAAGAAGAAATACTGAAAGGAACTGTATCCAGTTTTTGTGATGTCTCTGCCTGCCCAGCCCCTCTGAACAAAATATTTTTCTACAAAAAAGAATTATCAGGTAGGATAAGAATTGTATTGTATGAATGCACGAGTCAAATCTCTTTAAGAGGAGAAAGCAGTTAGTGCCTCCCAATGGACAGTACAGAGAGACATCATGGATGAGTTAAGGTTTCTGCTCTTTCCAAAATTGTTAGGGAGAGAGGTCAGCCATCAAAACAAGAAAAATTATCTGTGTGACAAAGGTAAGGTGACTATATTTAGATGAAATATTAACAAACTTGAGAGTGTTTTGAAATACAAGAATGGGGTGGGATTGGGCATCTCAATTGTCATTGGAATGCTCTAAAAGCAGTTGTTAGAGTTAGAAATTCTTTTTCTATGCCTGTTACTGTTCTTGGTAAGTTTTCTCAAGGGAGGGGTTTAAGCAGAATTTTAGAGTACTACTGTTTTAGGTTGGGCTCTGCTGAGAATGTGTCAGGAGATCTTAAGGTGCATGTTGATACCTACACCCCTTAAAAGGAGCCCCTATGGGTCTTTTTGAGCCAGTGTTAGTGACAGTGCCTCACATTCCCCTGGAAGTCCTTAACAGACTTATTTCCATAGCCAGGAATGGGCCTAGATTCTCATGTTAGCTATGTCAGAATGTTTTTATTATTTTAACAGAAGTTATTATACCATGGTAATTTTAACTGTCGAACTGGCATGTGTATATTTTGCATTGTACATGGCTTCCTTTTATGTACTGTTTGTCATTAACAGTCTTGGCATGATTGCTTCCCAGGTAGTAAATATATTCTGGTGTAATTAAAGCGGTTCAACTTCCTTTGCAGGCAAAACCTCAGAGATGGTATCTCTGGAGGGAGCTGTTGGAACTGACCAAGAAGTTGCCAACTGCTACTTATCTGTTAACCAGTATGTCAGGTACCATCTTTCTGAATTGCCATCCCTGACCACCTCTGTATTAACATTTACAGTGACCTGCTGTGGTCCATAGGTCATTACTTTGGCAACTGTAAAAATAAAGTTAGAAAAAATGACTGTATTTTTAGTCTTCTTTTTTAGCTCATTATATATATTCAACTAAAAAAAAAAAAGGAGTTAGAGAATGCAATTTGAGGACTTGTGTTTCATCTATGTGAAACCCATATAAACCAATATAATTTAGTTAATTCTTAATGAGATAGTGTCTTCCCTTAGCAAGGTATCCATATGGGATGCGCTTCTGAATATATACCAAATTAGTTCTACTGCTGCAGCCAATATTTATGCACATAAATTCATGGATCTTGATCCTGTTGATGCCACTGTGTAAGCAGATTGTTTATCACTGAAGTTTTGGACAAGCACAGAAGCCTGCTTGTATAATTAAAGTTGTAGCATCTGCACAATAGTTGTACACTTAAAATTACCGTGCCCCAGAGTCACCTCCCTCTATTGATCTTCAAGCCAGCACAAAATGAAATTGAAAATAAAGCAGTTCAGGAAAAAGTTCCATTTAATCCTGTAAAGAGTACAGGATGCTGCAGGGTTTCTAGTGCAATGGCAGGACTATGATATTTTTCCTATCTCACAAGAACGTTGTAAGAGGCTTCTTAATATTATGTGATGTGAAGGAACATAAATCTACATGGATAAAATGAAATTATGCATAAGCAGTTAGCCTTCACAGAAAAGATGTAGGCTGTAAACTTTTTGAAAAGCCGTTCTCCCATGCCACCAAATCATTTAAATTATGGAGTATTCTTTAGGGAATATTAGAGCTGCAAAAACTAGCCTGGGCATAACTTTATGTAGGGGATAAATTAAATATAACTATTAACTCTTGACTGGCTGGAAAATAAAGGCCCGGTTTGCATTAACAAGGTTGAACTGAATAATTTATTTTTGAAAAACACTTGGATCCTTTTTTCTGCATTTTACAAAAAATGTGTAATGTTTCAGGTGAGTGCTGCATTCTATATTTGAGTCTTTATTTGAAAAAAGGTTCAGGGATAACGAATTCTAGTACAAATATTTGGGGAATACCTTGTTTATTTCTAGGACAAATATTATGAAATGGATTTGAAAGAGAGCCATCTGAAGACCAACTTTACCAGTAACAGAAAAACTTTTTTAAAAGGAGTGCTTCTCATCAAGCGTAACCATACTGCCTAAACAGGTGCCATTTAGGAATATGACTGATCTTCAATCTAGCTGTAACAGAACCTTCTATTTCTCACTTAGATGGACTGTAGATTCAATTTGATGACTTTTTAATGATAAACTGCTTTAGGAGCGAAACATTATTTCACGTTGGTTTCTTCTCATGTGTTTTGCCAAGTGGCAGTGTCATTTTATGAGTCGCTATTGCAAACTAAAGTGCCCAGAAAGGTGACTGGCCTGTGCCCAGCCTCCCACTCCGGGCTGGCTGTGACAGTGCTGCGTTGCTCCAGGGTTTTGATTTTTGTGAGTGACAGCTGTGCAAAGGCAGCAAAACAGCACTGCTGTCAGAGCCTGGTGTAGAGGAACCAGGGCCCCTTCCTGGGGCAGTAGGGCCTGGGGTGGCCCCACTGGGCTGTGGGTTCTGGGGGTGCCTACACAAGCCACTGAGCCTGGGTTGAGTCCTTCAAAGTGGCATCACTGCACTTCCCATTGCCTCTTCTGTGCCATGCTGTGTGCACCTAGAACCTGCAGCAGGAAGTTCATTTTTGTGAGCACAGTGGGGATGGGGGGAAGAAAAACAGCAGTTGGGGGAAAACAGGTTGGTTGTGGCAGGTCAGTGTTGTGCTATGCATGGCAGAAGCCCTGAAATACCCACTGTTGTTTGAAAGCCTGGTGGGAGCCTCCTGCTGCACAGCCCAGAGTGCCTGGGAAGCAGCGGGTGGGGGCCAGTGGTGCTCAGCCCCCAGCAAGGGCAGGGCCCACTGCTGCCCTCCCGGGGTGAATGAAAATCGGGGTGGGCTGGCCAAGGGTGGAAAGGTCAAGCTCTGAAAATCTGTGTCCTGCACCACTTCTGAGAGGGAATCCTTCCTCGCTGCTTTCTTTGCCTTTCAAAGGTTTGATATGTCCTTTCTGGGACTTTTTACTAAAGCCCGCATTTAGCCTATTGGTACAGAGACAACTTCTGAAACAAATCAAGTGGCTTACAGTTCGCAATGCTGCCCTCTCCACAGGTACAACCAATTCCTATTAATATATAAAAATGAGGCCAGAGCTGAGCAGGGGCAGGCAGGCTGGGTGGTGTGGCTGCAGGCTTTAGGAGTTTCACCTCTAGATTGTTCGATTACTGAATCGTCTGCTGTTTCTCTGTTAGGTGGCGAAAGTGTTTCTAGCAGGAGTTTGCATCAGGAAACAAATGCCATGGTTTAGCTGCCGTGTCTGGGGAGAGCTTTCCAGGCAGGCTAGTGGAAGAGGTAGGATTAAAGCTGTAATGTGCTTTATATTTGCTCCTTGTTTTTCTGCTCTCACCCAAGTCAAGGAGAATTCACCTGTTAAAATGATGCTGGTAGATGTCCTCAGCTGCAGGAGTTCAAAGGAGCTTCTGACAGCCCAGCAGTTTCATGGTCAGTCTGCTTAGCCCCAGAAAGCTGGAGATAAGGGGGAGCAGGTGGGATCTAGTCCTGAGTAGGGATCACTGTCAAGCCTCCAGCTTTATTGCCTAGTTTATGGTTTCTAGTTACTTCACAGGAGAAAGGGGCATAGTGTGGGAAGGTGACACACGTCACCTGTGATTTAGGGTTGTGTGGCCACACATCAGGGGGTCTGAAGGCTCCCTGTGTGTGAAGGCTGTTGGCACAAAGTCTGGGAATCGTGCAGAGCTTTAGGCACATCCCACTAAAAGTGGAACTATTTCTGAGGGGTTGTCTGTTTTCTCTTGTGACTCATGGATGTTGTCTCCTGTTCACCCAGGCCCTGAGCCCTGTCAGTTTGCCCTTAAATATAGCTGTCCCAGGTTTTCAGATCTGCCGTTTTCCCAGAGGAATGTCTGTTCCTGGCATGCAGCCCTCCTCCTCCTTTATTATACTGAAAAATCATCTCACTCACTGAGTGCTGGTGGCTTCTGGTAGATGACCAGCAGCTTAAAGGTTGCCGACTACCAAAGCCCTCCTCTCTGCCTTTGGATCAAGGGCATTGTGATTAATTTGATCCTACCATTTCTGATGCCTTGTGCCTCCAGTTTCTTCATCACAGTCCTTGTCCTGATCCTGAAAGTGCCACGGAGAGGGGGTTTGCCCTCCTGGCAGTCGGAGGCAGGTAGAGCTGAAAATCACAGAAGCAAGTGCCTGCAGAAAGGGCGATGTTGCAGTGTGTGACACCCACGTGTATCCAGTTCTCCTATGCCTGGTTGTCAAGGACAATGCCTAAGCACATGTGCCCAAGCTGTGGAGATCAAGTGCTGTTTTTTGCATATATTCTCCAACTTAGCCAAATACTGTACTTGCAGGGAATTTTTTTCTCAAGATCTAAAAGATTAGACTAAATGATATCCAGAAAAGGCATTTTAAACACAGATGCACAGCACTTCTTCTAACTTCGTAATTACTAACTGCTATAGGTATGATAAAACACAACCTCCTTGCATATTTTTATTTTAACAGGAATTTAACTTGCTATTTTTGAAAAAACTTGATTCCATATGTTTCAGCTCTCAAACCAAGCTTCACACTTGCATAATTTTTTTAATCATTCAGAGCTGCAATACTTCTATACATTTGTCAGTGCAAGTGTGCCATGTCTAATGACTAATGCCTAATTTAGCTGTTGTCTCTTAAGTTCTGTTGTCGCTTTGGGTCAGTGAGATCAAAGGTTTGGTGTTTTAAGGGATTTGGCACTTCTAGATAAAACCATTTTGAATTCCATGCATGTGCAATCTCTAAAGATAAGTCGGGAGGAATATGGTAAAACCCTACTATCTCTGTGGAAAGGACAGTTAGAATGTAATTGTATAATCACCTTGCATGGTAGTTGTTGGCAATCATCAGCGTACCTTTATTTTTGTTTTCTACTTGTTATAAAACCTTTTGCACTTTTTGTACTGATTATTTACTACCATATACTACCTGCTGCTGTGAAGATTTAGTCATTGAAACAATTGCTTCTTGAGCACTTCAGTTCTTCAGGCAGAGTCCTATCAATGTTTATAGCTTTTGTGGCTTTAAACTGAAGTTACTTTAACATACGGTAACACTACTCGATAGTTTCCTTGGGGAATCCCACCCACTGTGTTAGTTGCAAACAGCTCTATGAAGAATGCTGTTCTCATGGCTCAGACTCGTGTAACTGTGTCCCACCCAAACTAACCTCAGCCTGAGTGTGACTTCTAATCTGTGAACGAGATAAGCAGTGGAACTATATGTTACCATCCCTCTGATTTAAACGTATTTCTTCCATACAAGTTACTATTTAACTTTATTTTACTCTTAACAAAAATACAATAATTGTAAAAAAGGCAGGTGTTTGGTCTGTTGTACAAAAGAAACGCATTGCTAATTTGCTGTGAACGGCTGGTATAGAATACTGTTAGTGCAATCAAATAAAATATGGAGTGTGAAAGGATTCATTTGCATAAGTGAAAGAGAAAATTGGCTTACATTAGGTGAAACATTAATGGCAATTTCACTGAAATGAAATCGTTAGTGCTGCAGTTCTTTCTAGCTGCGCTATAATTTTAAACTGGAAACCATCCTAGCAATTCATCATAGCATGATAGCAGGACTCTTTTAAGAAAGTATAGATTTTATCGTATATATTCATGGATCGCAAAATTCCGGAAGTGTCCTAAGTTATCGCATCATGATAATACAGGATTTTTTTTATTTGATGAGAATCTTTGGATAATTTCTTCCATAATGCTTTCCCCCCTTATTTCCATACTGCTGCTGCTAGTGTTTTGTACCAGATGCCGTTCTGTCATGAAAGCAACTGCTTCCTCATTTTTTTTGTGCCTGAAAACTTGTCTACCTTTCCTAAGTGTATCAGTTGGTCCAAGACCTTCTTGATCCTTCTTCAAATCTTGCTCTTTTTCTATCATTCGGCCATCCCACTGACATTATTATTTGGAATACCTTTATATGCTCTGTGCCGCAAATACTCCATTATTGATTTTGCTTGAATCTGGTGCTGTCCTTTTGTGAACCAGTTGTGGTTAATGGAGGTGCATGACATGAATTCAGTGTGATCTTATTCATTTGATATCTCCACTTCTTGGGGAGTCTGACTACATTAATTCCTATGGAAACCTGTAAAAGTGGGGTCAGATAATACTACTGTGAGTAGGTGGCCCCATTGCCTGCACAAACGTAAGTAGAGAGAGAGAAAGAGAGAGAAGGCCTGTTCCAGTTCAAAGAAACAACAGCTGTCTGCTGTCTCTGTAGAATTAGAGATAAACCAGTGCTTGATAGGTAAGAAAACTAAGAGCTTGTTATCAGTGGATAATATTGCTGTTTCTCTCCCCTTGCATACAGCTTCAACTAGATGGATCAGGGCAGTGGCCCTTCCCCTGTTTGAAAGAGAACTTTGCTGTGCTGGTGTAGTCCGGGTGTTTGGTAGCTCTAGGTTGGTATCTGAATCTTTGGGTGGGATTCTGCTGCTTAAATGTAGCCATGTGGTACCATCTGAGCTGCCTCGGGTGCCTATAGGTGTCTCATCAGCCACATATGTCACCTCTTCCTGTGCGGCTAAATAGGACTGGATACCAATGTGTACACTACTAAGTCCTTTTCCTGTATCTGAAAACAATATGCAAAGACGAGCAGTTTGCGGTCACCACTACTGGTTTTGTTGCCTGGATCCATTTAGCTGTCTGCTTCGGGCTCTCGTTCTCATCATACTTCTCTAGTGCAGTTTTATGCTTGAGTAGATACACTGGTGGCTAAAAGGGACAATGCTGTTACTTTGCCCTTGGCATAACTCTCCCACTGCTCCCCTTAGTGCTGAAGCAGTCTGGTTTGGGGGCAGCCGAACAGCAGTGCTGGAGAAACAGACCCAGGAAGAACACACAAGTGAGAAGGGAAAGTTTCTCTCCAGCTGGCAGCGACCCTCTGGCTCAGCCCTGTCAGAACTGCCTGGTCAGGTACTCGTTTGGCTCTGCAAGTTGTCTTGTCTTTGGCTCTACAGATTCGAAGTAGTTGTGCTGTTCAGGAACAAAGTGAATCACAAAGTCTGTAAAAGACAAATATTGTCTGAAGATAAATTGTGCACAGTCCAAGGAGCTGGGGCTGTGATGTGAATTTCCAGGGAAGATTAAATGAATCAGAAAGCAGACCGTTTTGGGGATGCATCGCAACATACATTCTTTGACAGAATTCTTCTCCCAGAGCCCTCTGGCAATCTGCATACCTCACCAGACTGAACCTAAGAGCCATCCTGTAATTAAAGAAAGGGCAGGCTCTGGAGGCAATCTGGACATCCGTGAAAAGCCTCTTTGTGCCAGTCTGTGAGGGCTGGAAACTTCTTAGCAGAGCTATGGGTGCTGAGAGGAACAACTTCTCTAGCTGGTTTGTCTCTCTGATGGGAGAGCAAGGTCTGGCTCTGCTGCTGGCTCTGAGACCGGGTACCCAGCAGCTGAGGGAGACAGGCAGAGTTACGGGGGCATCTGGCAAATGTAAATTCTTACATAGTGTTTGAGGCTTGCTCTCCCTAACAGCTTTCAGCCTCTCCTGGTGCAGGAAGGTGGATGGTTTCCAGCTGAAACAGTTGATGGAAAACTTCTGCTAAGGAAGAAAAAGTAGAGGCTTAACTCTGGTAAAGACTCTAGTGATGGGCTGAGGTCAAACCTAGTAAGGCCAGGGCATGGGCTGGTGCCATCCCAGTCTGCCTTGTTGTCTGGGAGGGATGCAGAGATGCTTCTGTTGCTGTGAGGCTCGGGTTGGTGAATCGGGGATCCTGACTGCTTTCCCTGGTTGTTCCCTTCTCACTGCACCCTTCTCGCTGAAACCAAGCTGAGCATGGTTAGTGTCTGGAGAGGAGGCTCTGTAAGGAGAATGCAGAGAGATCTGAATCACTTCACCACCCACGAAAATACTCTACAAATAAAGTTGTGTTGTTTAGTTCTAAATTTTGTGATTGAATGGTGTAATCTTGAATGTATATAGGCGAGAACACCCAAAAATTAGTGTTATATTAATTGTTAGTGACAGCTTTGGCCGAATTTGAAAGAATATCCTAAAGGTGAAAAGCAATCCTCAGATTAACAGGGTTTCTGGATCATTCCTAGGATATGTGGGTTTCCTCGGGCATTGTAAAGGTTTTGCTTTCCTTCATTTTTCGCATTCAAATTTAGTAACGTTTCTTTTCTGTTGCTAGTGTTACCCTGCCTCTGTTTATTTGTTGCTGTTCCTAAAAACAAATCCAGGCTTAGGCTTTCGTGGGAAAAAGACGTAGGGAAATGGAGGAAGGGCCTTTGGAAGGTTTGTGGCAGTTGATAATGTTACAAATGAGGCCAACAGCTATTTTAGAAAGAGCTATTTAAGTGGTTTATTTCTGGCAGAAATGGAGGAGTCCGAAGAAGCCCTTACCCGCTGTGTTCTAAGGCTTGGGATGTTCTGCCTGTTGTGTTTCTCCCTCTGCCACATACTTTGTCTTCTGCTGGTGTCAGCAGAGGGTTTCATAACACGCTGCTGCTTTCACCCTCTTATTCAGAGATCTGGGTGCAGCTTTGCACTTTGCATCTTTATAAATAAATCATCAGTTTTCACAAATGAATCATCTATTGTTGAAGTAGGCAGATTATTTCAATGGCATCTAAGTTAAGATTTGTGATCTTTAAAAGTTTGGTTTGTATTTTTGACCTGCTGTAGTTGTGATTTATGTGCTAGGTGTTATAAAGAAGAAATAGGACAAAAAACCTCGCTGACCTGCGGTTGTAAGAGAGACACGTGCATTCTCATTCGTATTATTCATGACTCTTGGTGTAACTGTAGGATGGGGGAGTCACATTCTTTGGCAGCTGAGGTGTGGCCACTGCTGAAACACAGGACTGAAACAACCTCCCAAAGCCTTTATGAAATAACAAGAAATAACAAATGGAGATAAGTAGCGGAGCACAGGGAAACAGTGAAATATCAGGGTGTGAAGAGCTTCTTATGTGCCCAGAGCTCACCGGGTTGTCCAGCTGAACCAGCTGGTCATCTCAGAGCTGCTCCTGCTCCCTGCAGACCTTGTTGCAAACTCTCCTGGAGGCAGTCTCACCTGCAGCACATCTGCCTCAGTATGTGTCAGCGTGGTGGGCTGTGGACGTCTCACAATACACATCTCAGAGCCTGCTGTGATACCTATGGTATTTTAAAAGTTCTCTCTGTTGTATTAAGAACACATGATTGAGGCTTCGCTGATCCTTTTGGGCAAATAAGACCCCTTTGGGCTCGGCACTTTACTGGGAGATGACCAAGGTTTTGTTTTACTCTCTTTTTTGGAGTGGGACCTCCAGGAGCACCTCATTCCACACTCGAAACAGCAAAATTCTTTCTGTGGAAAAGTAGACTCTCCCTGTTCCTGAGGAAAGAAATGCTACTGAACAGTATTGTGTGGGCTTCAGTACCACACATATGACAGGGAGAAGACACTTCAAAGTACAAAAGAAAGAATTTAAAGATTATTTAGGAAAAAGTTAATGAATGTGATAGACTAAACAGGACTGAAAGCATCTCTCCTGGCCAGTGCCACCAGTGTGGCTGAGGAGGTTTGAGAGACAGGACCGGCTGCATCGGGACGGCAGAAACACAAGGAGGTGCAGGACATAGGGGTGCCTGGGATTGTGGGTCCCTGGCTCGAATGGGATGTCTGTGTGCTCATTGCATCCCATCCAGAGAGTCCAAGGAACATCCTGGGGAGTTTAATACACACAAACGCTTCAAACAAACACAGTGATGAAGGGCGGGGGCTGGAGGGTGAGCCTGCAGGGTTCTTGGCTGGGACCTGCGCTCTAGCGTTTCCTAACTTCAGCAAAGCTTCCTCGTGCGCATTTGCAGTGTGTCGTTTAGTCACTGAAAGCAGTTTTCTGCTGCACTCCCCTCCTTCACATCTCGTGTCAGGACTGTTTGTGGTCTCGTGCTGACACGGAGTTGCCTGCCAGCTGGTGATTGCTACTTCGGGGCAAGGGCAGATTATTCTATATTTCATAATTAATGTTTCATGGGATTTGCTAAAATAGAGTTTCATTCCCAGCTAGCTTTCCCAATCATACCATTTGGTTTGTAGTTGTCTTTTTTTTTTCTTGTTCATGGCATCGTATTTCAGACTAGATTTAAACTCTGAATTTGCCAGAGCTTGGATACATTTGTGTTTTAAATATACATTGGTCCTTTTAACAGTAGTTACAGCGTTTGTCAGATCATATTCACAGAGCTTTGAAATATGCCTTCTGTCCTGGGCCAGACACAAGCTGTGTGGCTGAGGGACTGTGTTGCTCTGTGTTTACGTACTGTCGAGCTCAATGGCACCCGATCCTGCCAGAGTGAGCCCTTGGGTACTTCTGTGCTATAAATAATATGTCATCCTGTACCTGGTAAATGTTTCTAAGATGAGTCCATAAGTGCTTGAAGCATAAATGCTCGGATATTATATTACAATTATGTTATAATGGCATAGTATAGTGGATACTCTTAAGAAGATTCTTGCTCTCACATGGTTGGATATTTCTCTGGAAATGCTAGTGAGGCTTTGTTTTCTGAAATGCAAAGTTGACACGAGTACTTTTCCAGCAAGGACAAACTCCAGAATTGCTTCCTTTTCAAACGCTTGGCCTCTGCGAGTCGCTTCCAGTTAGAAACATCAGTGATGTATTAAGGGTTTTTGCTGCTCCCTTATTTTCTTCTGACAGTAACTCCAAAAAAGGCTTTTTCAGAGTAGGAAAATTGTTTCAATCATCTTTTCATTCAGTTTTGTGGTCTCTTTCTTCATTTCAGTGATTAAGGATTTGGCAGGGCTGGACTTCTTTTTGGTTTGGAAGATAGCTTTGGTTTGGAATATCCCAAAATAAATGATGTCCAAACATTTCCTCTTTGTCTGCTCTGATTTCAAAGCAATTTTCATGGCTTGGTTCAGGACTGCCTAATAGAAGAAAATGGAGCAATAATTACTGCCTGCAGAGCTTCTAGCACAGCAGTTATTTAACTAGCTACAAAATAATTTGAGGAACCGGCAAACATCTCTTAGAAAATTTCTCGTCCCCTGAAGAACTGTGTACTTTGAGCCAAAGCCACATGATTAAGGGAGTGGAGCATCTCCCTTATGAGGAAAGGCTGAGGGAGCTGGGTCTCTTTAGTTTGGAGGAGACTGAGGGGTGACCTCATTAATGTTTATAAATATGTAAAGGGTGAGTGTCACGAGGATGGAGCCAGGCTATTCTTGGTGTCAACCAACGGTAAGACAAGGGGTAATGGGTTCAAGCTGGAACACAAGAGGTTCCACTTAAATTTGAGAAGANTCTGTGATTCTGTGAACTGGGTACATAATTCCAGCGGCCCTGAGGCACAGCCATGGCCCCAGTGTGCCAGGTGTGGGATGAGCAAGGGCAGCGTCAGCAGTCCCATCTGCCTGTGAAGCTCATGTCACTCCCGCCAGCGCTGCCCAGCGTGCTCGGTGTCGTGGCTCCCCATTGCTTCTGGAAATCTTACCCCTCTGCTCCTTTCAGACACTCCCAGTGACTTAAAAAGAAAAGAAAAATCGGAGTACTCATCCCTCTGGGAAAGCCACGGCACTCGCTAGGTTCAGCCCTCAGTCTTGGCCCCAGCTGTGCGATGTGGACAGGGGGCTGCTCTAATGGGGTGGCCAAGGTTTCCTGCTCAAGCAGGGGAAGTTTTGCAGGAGGCAGCCCAGCACGTGGCCCAGCAGCCAGCGGCACGGGGAGCAGGATGGCCGAGCAAGCAGCTGGTCTTTGCCCCATGCCTCGCTGGGGACACCCCTGCTGGTGCCCGCTTGGGAGGAGCTCAGGAGGGGGACAAGAAGCTTCAGTCAAGATGCTTTAAACCATGAACTGGAATAGCTTTGAGTGTACCTTGCAATAACTGACCTCATTCAGGCTGGATGTTCCTAAAATGAGTGTGAAAATGTGAAATGGTGTGGTGTGAGATGACCTAGGCAGTGTGGAGGTCTGCACATGCATTTTGTCAGATGCTGCAGCTTGTAGAGCATCTCCTTCTCTTTTACAGGCATAGCCACTGAAAACCAGACACTGCAAAACAAACTTGTGACTAAAATCTTTGATGGGTATCAAACTTGACTTACATAATTTATTCCCTTGACTAAAAAGGGCTATTCATTTGCTCAGAATTAAAAATTTATACGCACATTTGTAATGTGCAGATCTAATATTATCACAGTGACTTTACTTATTTTACTTAAAAGCCAAAATCCTTGTCATTTCAATGAAAGAAAAGCCCACTTGGTGGTATTAATTAAAAGTTATTTAGGCTTTCAGCACATTAACCAAACTCTACATGTTTTGGAAATAGGGGGCTAATGATAGTCTTGTAAGCCCGTATGGAGTTAGAGTGGAACTCCCTAGAGGGTCTGAGGGGGGGCTCGCAGGGGCAGGTGTGGTGACACCTCATCAAGCCTTCTCCTGCCCATGGGCTTCCCACCTGTGGTCATGAAGCCGAGTGTGTGAGGGTTTGCTGAGGGTGCTGAGAGCACTGCTGGGCAGCTTCTGGGCTGCAGCTTCTTGCAGCCGGAGGGACCAGTGCCAGAGCATTTCAAGTCTGGCTCCTGTCTTCGTCTCTATAACCACCTGTGTCCTCATGTGGTTCAGGGAGCAAAAGCCACAGGCTACCAGGTCTAGCCTATGCAGGGGTTTAATCTGATGGAAAGTGTTCAGTAGGTGGGAAAATGGGGTATGCTGTCCACAGCATGGGCTTTGGCTGGTGCTTTTGGTGTCCCAGGGCGTGCCGTTATCCCAGTAAAGACATTAATGAATGCTGTTTTCCAGCAGAGAGAGATTTTATTAACACTTTTGCAATCTTGTATGTAAAACCTTAGATTCTGCTTCTAATTAGGGAACTTCTTAAGAGGTCAAGTACAAAGCATCTATGTTGATCATTTAACGGGAAACGGAAAATAAATGGTGACATGTACTAATTGTTTCATCTAATGTGAGGCAAACAAAAGTAAAAAATAATGATTGTTTACGGAAAAAATTATTTAATTTCTCTTTTGTATTTAAGTTGCTTTGTATTCATTATGTATGGGGAGGAGTCACATGTAGTAAGGAATTACTTCTTAAGTTTGGTAAGAATAAACTCCATCTTTTCCCACTGCCTGCCCCTAAAATAAAGACTACAGAGAAACACCTGTTCCACACTTTCCACCAATAACTATTTTTGTAGAGTGTTAAATGCTTTCATTCTTAAAGTGTTTCCAAATTGTCATATTATTTCACTCAATAAATAATGCCCCTATGATGGAAGATTTTTTTTCTTTTCTGCAAAGAGTGAACCAAGTTTCTAAAATTAAGCAAGTTACTCAAGTTTCTATGTTCTGTTAACACAGGAATCCTGTTTTCTCTTCTAAGCAATAAACTTGCTGAAAAAATGTACTTATTCTATAATTGTACAAGCATTAGGTATTTATGTGTCTAGCCACTAAACAAGCCTATGCCGCTATATAGCATAGGATAGTCACATGAGAATGGAATGGCACTGAATAAAATAGCCAGGAGTGAAAGAAATAAATAGACAGGCTAAATAAATAAACAGAAAGGTGAAATAAACGAACAGAAAACAACTTGTCTTATGGTGACTTTGACTAATAGCTTACACCTGCCCTTGCAGAGGATTGCCTCATGGTGTTGGCCAAAGGTTCCTGTCTTGCACAGGCATTTTTGTTGTTAATGGTTTTTTTTTTTCCAATGCTCTACTGGAGTTAAGAGAGTTGTGTTGGGAGGGTAAATTGATTACTATAATTGTTCGTTAATGCACTCTTATTTAATGTACTTCTAGAGGTTATATTCTTCAGAATGATGATAAATTATGGTATCTTCAATTAATGTCACTGTAGCTAAAGGGATGTCAGCATTTCTATTAATACAGTGCAATTTTCTGGGGTTTTATAATGAAGCTATGAAAAATTGCTGTAACTTAAGATACAAGGTTCTAGTGTATTTTATGCACACATTATTCCCTTGAATCTGTTCTAATCGATAGATATATCAAATCTAATGAGATAAAAATAGAGTGGAGAGAATCTACTGAAGATTCAGACTCCAGCTTGTAGAAATGGAAGTATGCTATGGGGAATACACTGATTTCTCTTTAGGTTAAACAGAAAGAGAAGGATGTGGAACAGTGATGCGGAGGCAGGCAGGTGGACCTGCAGCAGTGCAGGAGATGCACATTTTGCTCAGAGGGCATCTGGCACCCGGGCCTCCAGTATTTATTGCGATTGCCTCCTGCCCTCTGCCCCAATCCATCCCTCTCGCTTTCTGTACCTGCTGCTCCCTGACCTGTGGTGAACTCTATGTGGCAAAACAGTCCTGAATTTCTTAAGAGATGCTACAGTGCCTACCACAACAGGGCTATAAATCCTTGAGGAGCTAGGAAGGAGCTTACGTACAAAGGCTTCCGAGCTTGGAATAAAAATACACAATCTAATGTTCAAATCAGATCCCAAACTAAGGAGTTGAGGGTAGAATATCCTGTCCCACCTTGAAAAAATGGTGCTAAGTCTGATTTTGAATAATTTAGTATCAGATAATCAGTTTAACAACAAAGATGACTCTAACAGCACTTAGATTACAGCAAAAGAAAGGAAAAGGAACAAGCTAAATATGTCTGTCCAACGTACTCAAGCCTTTCAAAGGTACTGCCAGAAAGCTGTAGATAAAGGCGATCCAAGCTTTTAGAAAAACTTGGTCATTTTCCTCTCAAGAGGAACATACATAGAGAATGTTTATTTAATATGTCTTTTTATATATTTTTCTTCTCAGATAAGAGAGATAATGAAAATAGTGAAGGACTTGTACTAACTGGCTGGTGCAGTACGTCAGCACCGAAGCACCGAGGAGCTGTTATTTGAATTCACATTTAAGTTCTGCCAGAAAAAAAATGTCTGCTGAGTAACAGCCTGCCCTGTCTCTTAACTGAGAGTGACAACACGATGGGCTAGGCAGAAAGGGACAATAAAGTTGCTCTACTTACACAGCAGTCCATCTGGTATCTCATGTCTTCCTGAATACGGAACGGTTTTCTGAAATCATGACAAAACATTGATGAGTGGGCCCATACATTACTATAGCAGTCAATCTCAAGGTAATGAGATACATGAAATTCCTAGTTATGTCATAATCCTATCAATTATGAGTGTGTTCTAAAAATAGAATTGCTAAGAACAAAGTAAAGACAAGGGCACAAGGTAACATGAGCTCAGAGTTTCACAATGGAATTGTTTTCGTGCACTAAGGAATAAAGTATTTATTTACTTCGGTCGAAGTTCAAGGGCTCCACATCTTCTCAGCCCATTTGTTCACAGTTTCTTTTTCTGTATTCCCCTTTCCTTTCTTAATGTTGTCTAAGGGCTTACTGGACTTTTCCTTTCTTTTCCTAATTTATTCTGCATTATACAGAAAGGTAAACTGTGCCACATAATTCACATGGTATTAACGGTCTGCAGCAACCAAGAAATTTGTAGGTGAGTGTAGGCTTTATAACTATACCCCAGTGGAGACACTGTTGTTTGACTTTAAAATTCTAATTCTGCCAATCACTGGAATATAAAATTAGAGAGACCTAAAGCGTACACATGTATGGAATATTAAAGAGTAGCAGGTCTTTTTCCCCCTGATGGAATTGTGCCTAAAGACCCAGGTATAAAAATTATAGCCCTTGCACTGAGAAGCTCACAGTCTAAATAACTAGCTGGGAAAACTCGGGCTTTGATCAGCAGCTAAGTGAGGACAGCTCTGGAGAGAGGCATGTTTGAAACACACCAGGAAAAAAATTCTCCTGCCTCCCTGAGGTAGAATGCAGTCTCATTATTCTATTACCCTTTTGCAGTCACACAGCAGTTCAAAGAACATAATGATGCTACTTCTGAAACAAGAGGAAAAAAAGAGAAAAAAGGAAATGCTATGAGGTCAAACTGAAATGTGTTTCTTTCTGAGAAATAATTCGTAGGTGCTTTCAGAGCAGGACTATAAAAATGAGGACCTTGGGCTTACACATGGAGATTTGAAATGGGATATACCAACTCTCTGCTCCTGCTTATCAGCTTGACTGCAGCTTTTAGCGATCAAAGTTATTGCTGCCTGATAGTGGTCTTGGGTAACCTCTGTGGAATGACTAATCCCCTCAGCACTGCCTACAAAAGAAAGACCTTCCTTCCACTTAGTATTTCCTTGCATTAGGCAGGGCAATGGCGGCGCTTTGGGATCCCCAGGCCCTGCACTGCTGCCAGATACCCAGCAGTGAGAATGATGATTTTCATCAGTGCTGACTCTTGAGCGGGCACTGGGTCACCAAGGTTGGTACATCTCTCATCCTCTTCATGGAAGAGCTCTATGAAAAGCAGCTGAGTTACATCCGGATTCTGGCCTTCCGGTATTGGGTGGTTTTTAATCCCTGGGCATTGAAAATCCAGCCTGCAGAGGGAACACATGGGGTGGAGTGGAGGAGCTGTCTGTTCAGTCAAGAGCAGCAAGGCAGAAGGCCAGGAACAAGCGGTGCTCCTCTAACCACAAGCGCACTGTCGCTAGTACAGGTTTATCAGTATAACGGAAACAAAGCGGCATAAGCACAGGCCACACCTGCCCAACCAAACCAGCCTCCTGCTCCGCACCGCCTGGCAGTCAGGCACTGACGGGTATCCATAGGCTTTTTAGAGTGGTTAGACAGTGGTAGGTATGGGTGGGTTTATAGCGTTTGTCATCCGTCATCTGCAATTCTCAACAGGTTCACAATTTCAGTCATCACACCACTTTGGATACTTTATTATTATCTCTTTACAGGTAGGAAATGTTAATGACTTCATGCAGGGGTTTGGATTAAGCGGATCAAGGACGAATTAACTGGTTTGCACCGAATCACCCAGGAAGTCTCTTGAACGATGAGAACTGGGCATCTTGATCTTTGAGGCTTCTTCAAAGTGCAAAAATACATTGCAGTGTCAGTGAGGCCCTGCCTTCTGCAACGCAGAACAGCAAATCCCAGTCACTGCTGCATGTGTACTGCAGAGATCAAAGGCAGAGGAAAAAATGTTAAATGCAGTTAAAATTATGATAATAATAATTTACGGGTAGCTTGTTTTGTTTCTTTGAGGTATCTCTTTTTTTTTCCTTGGGGGAAATAGTGAAGCACAGGTAAATATGAAAGTTAGCTTAGGCTAAAACACACACAGTGTTTGTTTATTATTTTTATCTGTAGTGCCTAGTAAACTCATGAGCTGTGTAGTGGTAAGAAAAAAGACTTTGGAAGACACATCTTCCTCATTTCATTGCTACCAATCTTTGTTCACCTGGAGATACAAAATGGACACATTGCCAAACCTGGGCTCCCTCCTTTCTTCTAGCCAAAAAACTCAGCACCTTCTTTTCTGCAGACTGCTGGCTGGTATCTGGTTTTGTTATCAAGGCAGTGAGGTGCTTGATGGTGGGAATGCATCTAGCCTTGAAAACATTTTGGGCTGTCAGCTGAGGCCAGGCAGGTAGCATGGAGGAATTACTCAGCTACCGTGCCTCTTGGGTATGGCTGAAACTCCAGACTAATGCTCACCCTGATACACAAGGGCCACGTGTTCAGCAGCCTTGCAGTACAGGTGAGGAACGATTACTTTCCTGAGCAAATACGAGTGTGTTCGTTCCCAGATTGCAAGTGTGGCAATAAATTAATTAGTGTGAGCTAAGTGTTTTATTAAGGTATATGTCTGATCATACATTAAAAAAATGACTACAGATCCCCGCTGTCCAGCGCAGCATATTTTTCCTGCTCCATGCTGTTCCTTCGCTGAAAACCACCCGGCACTTCCAGCTGTCAAGCGGCCCCGTGAGATGGGGCTGGGACACCCGCCCAAACCCGGCGGCTTTCCTCCTGCTGAGTGTGGAGGCGTCCTAAACGCCCCTCACGATGTTGTCGCGCTCCTTTGCCGTGTGACTTCGGTGTTAACAGGGCAAGCGAACAGCGGAGCGCCCCAACACCCGCCCCGTCTGCCGTGGGACCGCGCTTATATCTGGGGGAAGGGAAAAGAGAGGCGGGAGCGCACAGGTGAGGCCGGGAAGGCCTCGGGGGAGGGGAGAGGCGGGGAGGAGCGGCTCGGCCCGGCTCCTGCCGCCGGGGCCCTGCGGGGCCGGGCCGGGAGCTGCCCGG
>VWYH01006967.1:627851-712067 GCA_013399365.1 Pampusana beccarii | reverse complement strand
CCGGGGGAGGCGGGGCGGGAAAGGGAAAGTTTGTTCCCTGACTCCGAGCCGGTAAAAGGGGGCGGAAGGCGTAACAGCCGCGGCCGGGCGCACCTGCGGGCGGGGCGGCGGTGCCGGTGCAGGGCGGCGGGGGAGCGGGCGGGGCGGAGGGGCAGCCGGGCGAGGGGCGGCTGCTCACCCCCCGGGAGGAGGTGCCGGCACGCCCGCTGGGTCGAAATCCCCGCTGGGGGAGTGGGGCTGGCAGCGCCTCTTTCGGGGCGGGCGGGGAGTCGCCCGGGGTCGTGTGCGGGGCCCGTCCCGCGGGGCTCGGCTGCCCCCGCTCGGGAGAGGGGCTTCGTGGTTTCTCCCACAGGTGGCTCTCACGGCTCGGGCCGGCCGGGGGAGCGCGGCTGCCCTTGGTCCCCTCCCAGCTGGCACATGCCCCAGCCCGGCAGGAGCGGGGCTCCCTTGCTTTGCCAGCGGAGTCACGGCTGGTGCGGCCCGCGGGCTTCTGATGCCGCTGCTTCTCGTCCTGCCCTGTAGGTGCTGGTGCGGAGCCGGGCCCTCCATGGGAACCCTCGCCCGACGGATTTAGGCTGAACCCGTGGCTTTCCCAAGCCCGTGAGCATGGCCAACGTCTCCGACCAGGAGGAAGGACCCGGTGGGGGACACAGCGAGTTCAGCGACATCATCAAGTCCAGATCAGGTAAGACAAATGGTGTTTTCTTATTTTTTCCTCTATGCGTAGCTTCTGACATCAGCTTGCGTTCTTAAAGAGTGCGTTTTTTCCAACTTCTTTTTGCCTGTATTTTGGTAATACAGTGAGTAGCTGAGGCTGTCCCTGCAGCTGTCCTACGATTAAGTAGTAGTAATTGTAGATCTCTAGGGGTTTTTTTGACAGTGTTAGTCAAGTCTGTTTGGGATCCACCTTCTGCATTATAATTACCTCTGCCTTTGTAAATAACCATGTGCTTAAAGTGCTCTTATGCAACCTAGTGTTGGCAGCTTTTATGTTTATTCTCAGACACTGAAAATGGCAACTGTGGCCACAATACTGCACCTCCTAAAAGTGCATCACACTAGTACTTGTGCAGTAAATTAATGTGCTTCCTCCTTAATGTAAAACAGTTGTCTAAGGCTACTTGCTCAGGCATTTCCTCTAGTAAAACATTCATGTACCAGATCTGAAGATTATTGGAGAAACATGGGGTTTTTTTGTTGCTTGTATGTTTGAGTCTTCTGAGGCTCTGGTGGATGCTGTGGCAGGCAAGGAGGTACCCTCATTTTAGCAGGGGGAGAGCAGAGGCTTTAGAAGGGCAGAAGAAGTTGATTAAACCTTGATAGAAACTTGTGCTACATCCAGACACTGGCTGCTCACTTCTTTATCCTCAAAGGTTCTCTTTTCTCTCTTAAATGCACAAGGCTTCTGTTATCAAAAGGTTTTCCTTTGGTATCTGAAACATAGCAGTGTATTTTTGAGATGTTCCATACATTAAAAAAAACTGTAGCTCTTCGATTGGTGGCGATTTGATATGTCAGGTTACACAGGATGCAGGTTTGAATCTGGATCATGTTGGTGTTTGAGTAACTTGTTCCTCAGCAAGAGGAGGTCTAAGAAATGACAACTTTGGTGGAGGCGGTCTTCCTCTTAACTTCCACAAGTGCAGTTTATGAAATGTAAAACCACAAGCATTTCTATCTCAGTTTCTGTAGTGCTTGTTTGCATTTTCTGCTGTTACTCTGAAACCCCTGGACATAACTTTGATTATAAGTGTGTAGTCAGCACCTTTAAGGGCTCTGAGTTTGGGGATGGCTTGCAGGCAGTTTGCACGCGTGTATGTACACAAGTGATACAGTTTTATTGGATGTCTGAGGAAATACGGCTGTATTTGAGGTTTTCTTTGGATGAACAAGTTGGTTGGTAAGTTCTGTTGTTTTGGTTAAGGCAGGTGATTGTAAATCTCCCATTACAACCACTTTAACTTCTCCGTTAATGAGAAAATGACGCACATTCTAAGACTCAAGGCTAAAAGACTTGTCCATTAAACTAAAAATGGTGAGTGAAAATTGGTCTTAAATAGCTCATATTTTCTAAATAATACACCAGTTTGGATCGGGATGCATGGTTTCTTCAAGTTAGTTACTGTACTACACAGCTCAGATCTGAACCATTCCCTACAAGTAAACCTGTGGGACGGATTTCCTAATGAAAGGGCTGAAGTTTCCTGAAGTACAGATGGCAGCAAATGAAAGGCTAGTTGTCAGGACTGGGGGAAAAAAATATTACAAGTTCTGCTTCCATTTTTCCTAGATATCTGGAAAAGAGAATTCTCATTTTGATACTTAGAGAGGAAAACTGAGCTGGCTTTGCTGGAAAGACTTATCTAGCACAGGATATTCTTCACAGTATAAGTGACTGGAGAACAGTAGAAACATTGCCCTATAACAGTAATATTTGAGGTAGCCTCAAAACTCAAACAGACTCCTAGCTACAGAGAGCAGAACCAACCAAGGCTTAAGATCGCCGTGTTTCTTTCCTTTGTCATGGAAAATGGGCTGTTATTCCACTACTCTGTAAGTTCACCATCTCTGATACGGGAAATCTCTAACATTTTGATTAGAGAGGGCGTGCAAATATGCATTTAATATTTTCACCCTTACTAAATAAAATACAAAGCCCACTTCTAGTGGGTGAAAAATCTTTAAGTGGTTTAATATGTTGTAGTATTTTTAAGTGCATGTTGTTCCTATGCATGTTTTAAAATGAGAGCTCTGAAAAGAGTTTATTTTTGTAGATGAGAGAAAACTGTATAATGTCCTGTGTAAATGTCACTTTCTCTCTGTGCTCTCCTGGGCAATTTTCTGTCTGTCTCTTTCAATGTGTTTTCCTTCTATGGTGGTTGTTTAAAAACATTAATCTTCTGAAAGTGGTGGCTAAGATATATGCCTAAACCTGATACTTTGTTACAACTTCAGGGGGGAAAAAAAAAAAGATCTTCTGGAATGCAAGACTCTTTGGGAGGTCAGGCCTTAACAAAGAGTGGTACTGGTAAAAATGTTTCTAAATATTTGGATAGAAGGATACAAATGTAAACTTTAGTCTTTAGCAGCCTGTCAAACGGAATATATAGTTTTTTTGTAGGCACTGCGTTTCAGTTGTCTTGCTTTGGAAAAGTGGGAAGCAGCTAGAAAGCCGTAAAGGTGACAATGTCAATGTGGTGATTGGCTATTGAAAACTTGAGCTTTAATTTGAAGTTACTGTTATGAGACTGTAATAAGACACATGAAGTTTTACTGCTGCTCGTTGTTGTGTGGTGCCCATCTATGCCATTTTTTTCTAGCAGAACTAGCCATGTAATTTTTTTTTCTTAATGATTTGTAATTGGGAAGGTACAAGCATAGTATGTGAAGTATATAGGAGAGCAATCAAAATAAGTTAACAGCAAGTTTGCTTTTTATTTGTCGCTTATGAAAAATATAAAGAGTGTGTGTCACAGGCTTTCACAGATGGGAAAAGTAAATTTGCAAGTATCTAATTCGTCCTTTGGGGAGTTCAAACTGAAGGGATGAAGGATAAGACACTTGGAACAGAGATCTCTGTATGTTATTTGTTATGTTGAAAACATTTATTCCTTCAGTGGTCAGCCAGAAAACTTTCTATGAGTATGGTGTATGCTGTAGCTGTTGCAGCTGATAAATGATGGATTATCCAAATCAAGAGAGTTGGGGTTTTTTTCCCCAGAAATCTCACTTTTGTGACTTATGATACTAGAAAAAGAAAGTGACACTCCTTTCTCTTGTTCAATTAACATTTATTATTTTCTGGTTTGAATGTGGCTTTTCTTTGATTAGGTAGTTTGTTAGCATTGATCTATGTGTAGATACAAGTTATTTTCAAAGATGCATCTTGTGCACTTAAAATAGAATATGATGGTGACCAAAGCTGCCTTTAAAAAACTGTGCTAGCTATGGTAATTATAAGGGAGGCTAGGCTGCCTTATGGTCCCAGAAGAACTAAGTAAGTGTCTTTTTGCCTCCCTTCCTGCTGCACCAGTGGCAGATGGTGGCTCTGGGAGTCTGATGTCTAAGGGGTAGGATACTTGTTCCTGGATGGTTATGTTTGGTGTATATATAATATTACCATTTATTTAGCATTATTAGCCTGTGCATCTGTATGATTGCTTGATACAGAAAAGCAATTTTCCCCTTTTTGCTTCCCTATAGTATGAAGTAATGTATATGGAACTGATTTATATCTTTGAAAGGCATCTTGTGCAGATAGGTGAGCTTTTCTCTTTGCAATAGCTTTCGGGAAGGAATGCTGTGGGATGATTGCCTTACAGTAGTGAAAACTGTGCTGTCATCACGCGGCTTGAAGAACAGATGAGTCTTTGCTATGATTAATTATGGAAAAAAAGACAAACTCACTTAAAATCTGTCATAGCAGCTTGGAACGGTAATATATAATTAAACAGTAAGAAGTGACAGGAAAAACATTTCTGGAAGATTACTCTATGCCTCTGGTGCATTTTAAGATACGAGTTCCTGTCTAAATTGAGGGGAACTTAATTTTCCTCATCTACCTTTCATTTTTAATTACACTAAGTATATTTTACTGAAAGACTGGTTTGAGAAATCATAACTTATTTTTGGAGTTCTTGGGCAAGGCTTGTTTCGAGAGCCGCTGTTGTTGCCTGTCCCCATGAAGCAAGACTTACTTGGCTGGTGGCCCCCTTGCTCCAGGATCTCCCTGCCCTGCGGTTACCTTTGGAACCAGTTCCTTTGGTTGTGCCTCTCACTGCCAGGTTGCCACAGGCCAAATGCCTTGCATTTGTCGTTTTTTGGCTCCATCAGTGCGAAATGGCCAGGAGTCAGTATAGTTGCAGGCAGACCCTTAGGATTCATGAAGTGGGTGTGGAGTTGATGTAGCTGGTTTTGCACTGTGACAGCTCTTCGGGGACATTTGTGCAGTGTGCGTGGACAAGGTGTTAAAGACAAGTGACAAACTTGCTGCTCCTTATTTATAGCCACTAAAATGACTGCTTTTCAGAACTAAACCTTTAAGTTGCTGTAGCCTGGCTCCTCTCTGCTGTTTATATTGCCTCCTTTTCTTGGGCTGTCTGCTGGGGACAGATTGGATGCTGCAATGAAGACAGTTCTAGGGTATTGCCTAACGTTTATGAAATGGCAGATATATAAGCACCAGGCTGGTTTCTTCTAGTCTCTTGACTGGTAGGTGAAGAAATAACATATGCTGCTCCGTGTGCTTGAAGCACGACTTTGCCTTGGAATAGAAACTGAGGCTCCTTGGGGAGGAAAAAAAAACAACACAACCCCAACTATAAAAGCAGCCCATTGATTTGAACGTTCTCTGCCAGGAAATGAAGAAATAACCCTGGGCAAGGGCTGCTATGTGAGGCACTGTGTGCGGTGTGCTAAGTGTTTCTAAAGAGGTTGAAAAGTCAGGGTGGGGAGAAGCAGCTGCCAGTGGTGTGGGACCCCCTGCCCATGAGGTTCCCCTGGTGAAGGGCTGCTGAGGGGAGAGGCTGACCAGGAGCAGTGCAAAGCTCCTGGCTCCACCTCCCCCAGCACTCCTTGAAGCTTGGTGTCTCCTTCTCAGGTCTGGGGAAAGAAGGAGCAACCTCATACAATCTAATGAATGTATTTTTATGTGAGAATAAATGAACGCAGTTTGCAGTATTGGGCAGTTGAGCAAAGAATTAGCTATGCTGTTTTAACACTTCTCAGTAATTGCTCATAATTTTCCTCCTTGTCTTAACTAGTTTTCCTAGCAGAACCACTTGTCCATGGTGTGTGTGTTGGGGTTGACTCCTCTGAGCAGGGACAAGTAGGGCAGTATTGTTATTAACAGCTTTTGAATGCAAGTGAGTGGGGAGACCGACTGGAATAGAGGTAATTCAGTGTAGGCGTGCAAGGGGAAGAGCATGTGGGCTTGAGCTGAGTTCCTGTTTCAGGACAGTGTAGCTACTCTGCTGCCAGTAGCAGCGTGGATTGGGGTGCTCAGAGCCCGCGTGATCTGCTTTTCATGTGTTGTACAGTGTCCCTCCTTCAAAGGAAAATGAACAATTAGAAGAGCTCAGCTCTTCCCGCCCATCTTGCGAGCTGGGATGTTCCTAGCACAAAGTTGGGGAGAACTGCATTTATTTGGATGCCTTAATAACAGTCTGAAGAATGAATAACAGGGTTTAAACATCATGAGGTGGGAGGGAGGAGTTGTACTGTCTGACTTTATATTGTGTTGATGAAAGAATAACTTCTAGTGCTCCGTACTTTGTCAGAAGTCTGTTTTATGTCTTGCTCCCCTCCCCCAGTGTGTTTCTGGAATGAAATGGGGAAGCAAGCTGAGCTGTAATTTCAGAAAGTGACAGTATATCCTTAGAAGAAAGCTGGGAGTTCTAAAGGTAGCAACAAAAATAACAGGCTAAGGAAATAGAAGAACCCTCTGGCACACGTGGGTTTGACACAAGACAATGATATGGCTCTGTTGCAAGCTGTAGTTTTGGGAATAAGGCAAGAAACTACTGACTTGTAAATATACACAGCTGCAAAGTCAGCGAAACATCTGCTGTTCAGAAGGAGGAGCTAGAAACTGCCATTTATTTATCTATTAGGATATGACATCTTTGGGCCTCTTTTTTGAAAGGACATCAAACCACCTGATACTGCCTTTGGAGAGAGTAAAAAGAAAAGCTTACTTTGACTATCGGGACTGAGTTGGGCTCAGCTCCGAGTGGAGCCAAAATAAAAAAAAGAGAACTAAACAAACTAACAATGTTTGTAGTTATCTCTTCTAGTCAGTTATCTGTGGGACCAGCAGGTTGAGGCTGGTACAGAGTTGCTGGCCATGATTCCAGGTGCGTGTCTGAGCAGCTGGGAGACTCTGACCTGGCTGTGGACGGTGCCTGGTGGGGCTGGGCTGGGCTGGGTGCCGGTCCTTGGTGGGGAAGCTGCACAAGACGGTCAGCTGTACTGGGGAGGGTGTGGGCAGCCGCGGTTCCATCTGCCAAGGGCAGGGTTGAGTCTGTCTGGTTGTGCTATGGGCTGTGTTTTCCCTCTGACTGTCCGACCAGCTCTGGATGTGAGCCCCAGTGATGCAGGGGAAGCTGGTTATTTAGTGGGGACCAATGTTCAACTGTGGCAGTGGCCTTCTTGTAAAGGTTTCTTACAGTCAGAAATGTATTCATTCCTTGATAATTTGCATTTTTAGATATTCATTACTCAGAGTGCATGGGACAGATGCATCAGTTGTGTTGAGGTGCTGGAGAGGAATAACTTGAGCATTGCTTAGCCTCATCGGTAGTTTCTCTTGCAACAAGGCAGCTCTGTGCCAGGGAAGCATTCTCTAGCAGCTTAGTCCCTTCTCAGGTATGGAGGTCTTCTGCTGGTTGTGGAAGAAGAGGTGAAAAGCTGCTGAGTCTTTAGCTGGTAGGAGATAGGGTGACTGTGTATTTCGGTAAAAGACCAGCTTCTATCTCAAAAACACTGGATACGTGCTGGTAGGAAAGGATATGGCTACGAGACAGACATTAGGTATTTATTATTGATGTTATTTTGCTGATCAATATAAGGAGTGTGCAGCAATAACTTTCAGCTGTAAATTATTGGTAATTAAGGTCCTTTCTGGACTTTAACACCATTTTCCCTCAACTTTGAAAACCAGGAGGATCCCCCATCCAAAAAGTCTGAGAGATTTTGTAGAGGAATTAAGCAAATATATAAGGGCAGTCTCTGGCTTGTGCATTTAGCTGTCAAGAAATGTGCATTTCTGCCACGAAACAACATATTTTGATGGGTCTATGTAATTCATTCCGCAAATAACTTTAGTTAGTTCCTTTGTACTCTGCTTTTATTGCTAGCATCAAATGTGGTTTTTGCTCCCCTCCTAATTTAGATCATGGCAGAGGACCAAAGTTGGAATATGCTCCTAAAATGTTATGTTACAAATTATTGATCAGAGAAAACTGTTGTGACAGATAGTTCTAAAATTTTTGCTAGCTTTTTTTCTTGTTGTTAATTTACCAGGCTATCCCAGATGAGCAAAGAACAGTCTGTGCATGAATAACAAATGGAGGAGATTTACTTGAACATTTTATGGGACCATGCTGGAAATAGGGTGAAGCCCTTTGGTTTCTATGTTATTTTAATAGCTATATTATAAAATATGATTGTATTAAAATAAGGGAATAAAGTACTATTTAAATACCAACAGACCAAGACCTTTCTATTCCCTCTTTCTAAGATTTTACTTCTGTTGTAACTTAATAATGAACAACAGCTACGGTCAGCATAAATAGGTTCCAGAGAGAGTTCATTGCTCTCTTTTTCTGGTTTCTACGTGTACATCTTGTTCTTGGATGAGACTTCTCATGGAAATTCATGGGAACACATTGTGTTAATGCCATGCCTCATTCTTGAGAAAAGCCTTTGTGGAAGTTGAAAGTCTAGCAGTTTCCTTCTGAATATAGTTTTACTCTCTCTGGGATGAGGGTGCGTAATAATTCTTCTCTGAATACTTCTCCTTTGTGTACAGGATTTTTTCTCTCAGACCTGGCTGTAGCGCTCAATTTAGAGCCCACTAGTTTAATTTGCTGAGCTTTTAAAAAAATTGATTTAATTTTTAGTTAATTTAACACACTGTTCATTCAGGATAGAGTTTATTAAGTTTAATCTCAGAGTTATTGAAGGTCACAGTACAGATGTGAATTATTCAGTCTGTTCTTTCTACTCAGAAAATGTATCTGCACACTTTATGATCTGTGCAGAGGAATAGAATAGTCTGTCTGGCAGAGTGTCAGACTTGTGTAGTGCCCAGGTACTTGCAGGTGAGGATGGTGTTTCTACCTGGTGCATGGAGGATAGAAGTAAATGCTCCAGGCTGCTGCAGGTGTGTTTTTTGTTGTTTGTTTGTTTGTTTGCTTTTTTGTTTGTTTTGCACAACCTGCCTCCAAATTGGGCATTATTGTTTGAATATTGAGATAATTCAGGACAAAAAGACACTTTTAAGCCTGCCCCCTCAAAACCACTGGTCTGGTTTCACTGAATGTTTGAGGATTCATTAAAGCTGTGAAACACACTTTTGGAAGATAATGTTGCTGTCTTGATAGGATAAGTCAAATGTTGACCATTGTGTTAGTGTGGAAGTGAGTTTTATACTAAGTGCACAACTGATGTGTCCAAAATTGAATGGAAGAAAGAGGAAGGAAGAGTTCAAGTAGGCTTGTTACCATGACACAAATGTCATACCACTCTGTGGTTTGGTTTATTTAAGGCTATTGAAACCTAATTCAGGCTCATTATTTGCCCTCTGAATGTTAACAGAAAGTTCCTTCTTAATTACAGGAAAAACAATATTAAAGGAGACTGAAAACCATCTCTTCTTTCTGTAATCTTAGTAAGGTGCTTTACAGAGCCTCTGTAGATACCAAGCTTCTCACCAGGTGTTCTGCACTGCTGCCTTACCAGGCCCCTCTTTCCCTCTTCCTTTCCCCCCTAGTGAAGACCCACGTATAAAAATGTTGAGTAGAGGTGCAGTTTTAGCAAATATACTTCAGCTCTAGCAAGAAGCTTCAAATGCCCAGGTGCATCATACCACTATTGGAAAACCTTTTCCCTTCTATTTGTGGGTATTGGGAAACTGATGCCATCACTTTGTGGCATGTTTCCACATTGAAGCTTTTCTTGGTGCTTTCTGATCCAAAGAAAACTAGATCAGTCAAGATTTACAGAGCTGTTGAGATGCAGGGGAGGAGTAACTGCTGCATCAGCTGCAGTGGTGTCTGTTACTTCTTGGTCCTACAGCAGAGCCTCTCTTTGAATTAAACCTCTTCAGAGTTTCAAAAAATGCTTTTTTTTTTTTTTTTAATGCCAAAAGGATTAATGCACTGTCTGCGTCTTTCTTACACATCCACGTGTGCATAGCACGATGGAGCATGAGAACCTGCTATGAGGTTTCAGGACTGACTTCTTAGGGTCTTTATGTAGACCTTCCTCTAGAGGAGAAGTGAGGCATTGACCTGAGAAGAACCAAATTTTAGGTATTTTTTTTTAAAATCCAAATTATTTGTTTATAAAGGTTTTAATTTAGCCTGTAGTGAAGTGATTCCTAAAACTTAAGGAACTCAAAGTTAATGAATTCCACGTAAATCGTATTTTGTGGTTCATGTTTGTTTTAAGAGGGGAAATAATTTCCATACTAGGTCATGAAGGCTATTTGCCTTTCCAAATCTGAGTTAAGAATTTCCTGACCTCTTTGAGGCCTTCTCCTCTACTTGTAAACTGCTGGAGTGGGTTTTCTCTCGCTGTATGGTAATAATCTCATTTTCTCAGCAGGCAGTGTTAAATATTTCATCATTGTTTAAGGATAGTAGTTACTTTGCTTACATAGTGACTAACAGTATTGGGTGTTTTCATTTCCGTGAAGCAAATATAGGGACAGAACCCACATTTTTGATTTAAAAAAAAAAAGTCTTCCTAACTGAAAATTCACAAAGTATCTTTACTTTAAAAGATCACTTAATTTTGAGTGAGGCACGCAACGCAGTTGTGGTGTGACAGAGCCTTCTGCATGCTGTAGGGTACCATAACTTTAAAGGAAATGGTGTTGACTTAAACATTTTTGCTTCGCTTAAGTAGGGGGATGCAATGGGAGAAAAGAACTGTAGCTGGTCTCATGAAACTTATTGGTTTTGGGGTGTCATCACCCCTTGATTACTAGTTTGGGAGTCGTATTCCCTGTCAGAGATACTGTGAAGTTAATGCTGGGGGTGCAGTGGGGAAGGTGAGGTCCTGCTATGTGTTCTGTCTGAAGCGTCGGGTGGGAAGGTGTCTCAGTGGTAACAGTGCTGTCTTCATGTGTCACACAGGTTAAACCAAGCAGCCCCCAGAAAAGAAGGAGCAAACTGGAAGAACATGTACTGGACAGAAGGAATAACTTTGCTTATCCATCTCTTATTAGTGCTAATGTTGGTCAACTGTCAGTGGCAAGACTGGTACATTTATGCTTCTCAATTTGAGCCTCCATGGTTTAAACATAAATTATGATAGCCTGCCCTCTGCCTGAGTGTATAAACTTGCCTCGCTGTCTACACCTGGTTGGGCCATCAGAATTTGGTGTTGAAAGAAGATGCTTTGGAGTAACTGGAGTTACAAAGTGGGATCTTGAGTCTGAGATGCAGTCTCTTTAATGCAGCAAAGGTGTTGTGGCACATACAAACCAGAGATTCATGTAAAACATGATGACACATACAATGGCCAACCAGGCTGATTTACAGCCAGAGTGACTTCGTAATTGTTTGTGACACTGATTTATTATCATGTGTCCTGTCCCTGGGGACGACTTGTGACTGAATAATATTTAAAAATAGATGTCCTGTTCAATTCCAAGTATGATAGCAATTTTTGAGCATGATATGCGTTAAAAATAATTCCCCAAAATAAACTAAGAAACCCCAAACCTTGCTTTTTGAACATCCTACTTCCGTTCTTCCCAGCAGTTGCTCGTGTGTGTGTATGTGCACTCTCTGTTCTTCCTCTACCTCATTCAGCTTCGTGGTCTTCCAGTTGGAGGAAGGCTGCAGCTGACTGCCTTAATGTTTGCTGTACAAAGCCTGTGAGGAAGAGCAAAAGAGCTGGAGAGGCTTCTTTCCTTCTAGCTCCCATCCTGGTCTGAGGGAGGGCTGGGAGGACTAATGTGGCTGTGCTGGCTCCTGCTGCCCTGGGATGTGTCCTGGTGTGTGATGGAGCTGTGTGCTGACACCTGGGGACCCCTGTGATGTTGCTTCTCAGGCAGCATCTGTGTGGTGGACAGAAGGCAGTTTGAGAAGGTCTAAAAATGTAGTGAAACAGGTGGAAATGTCATAATACTTTTTTCCTGATGCTGTCTGTTGGCTCCCTGGCTTCACCTCCCTGGCCTTGCAGGCATTTGCAGGGAGGGGGAAAAAAGCTTTCCTAGACAGTTACCCTGCTGCTGTAAATCAACTTTCCAGAATATAACTCTGGTGAAGACAGAGTTGTTTGCAGAGACAGAATCGTAGAATCATCTAGGTTGGAAAAGACCTTTTAAGATCTTCAAGTCCAACCACTAACCTAGCACTGCCAAGTCCATCACTAAACCATGTCCCTAAGTGCCATGTCTACACGTTTTATTAAATACTCCCAGGGATGGTGACGCTACCACTTCCCTGGAGAGCCTGTTCCAATGCCTGACAACCCTTTCTGTGAATAACTTTTTCCTAATATCCAATCTAAACCTTCTCTGACACAACTAGATGCTATTTCCTCTCATCCTATTACTTGCTACTTGGGAGAAGAGACCAACACCCTCCATGCTACAACCTCCTTTCAGATAGTTGTAGACAGTGATAAGTTCTCCCCTCAGCCTCCTTTTCTCAAAGTTAGACAGCCCCAGCTCCCTCAGCTGCTTCTCATGAGCCTTGTGCTCCAAACCCTACACCAGCTTCGTTGCTCTTCTTTGGACATGGTGCCTGTATGACTATTTGTACAGAGAAGACTGAGAAGGTGAAGAAACCCTGTGAGGCTGGAGGGAGCTGTGAGGCCTCTGCTGGCTGTGACCCCTGATGGGTCCTTGATCCTGGGTTGTACCCAGGGCCTCGGCCATCAAACACAGTGCTAAACGTCCAGTGGTCACTTTTTCCAAAACACAGTCATGGGGCAAGGGGAAGAGGGATTTGGGGTGGTGCCCATCTTTCCTGCAGTTGCCTATTAATTAGAGCCCTCATGCTGACTTGTTGCTCTTGAAATACCCGTTCAAATTTTCAAAGGGTTCAAACCACTGACCATTACCCTTAGCACTGGGCTACAGCATAGGGCGAGATGCAGCCTGTTCCTGACCTGTCACGCAGTGACAAAATGTGACAAGAAGAGTGTGAGGGGCCAGAGAGCATTGAGGGCATTTCTTAAGTCAGGCAAACCCCAACATGTTCTGGGGGAGAGAGCATTTGTAAGTGTTTCTACATTAGAGATATGCTGCTTGATGACCGTGTCTAAGGCTTAAGGCCAAAGAAAAGAGGAGTCAACAAGCTTGTCCATTTGCTGAAGCTGACAATGAGACACCAGTACCAAAACATGATGCTGAAAGATGCAGGTCTAAGATGAACAGCAGACTTGCAGTAAGCCTTGATATTTTTCCCAGGAGAAAGACATTGTAAGGTCATCACTTGAGCTAGAGAAAATGAGTGCTTCTCTCTAGTTCCCTCCCAAAAATAGAACAACCAAAACAAACCCTTGCATTGCTGGCATTAACAACCATCTGGCCACCACCCCTGTTGATGGTTGCAAGAACGTACTGTTAATATGATAAACAGCTGTTGTACTGCAAGGGGGTCTGGCCTGTGTGCAGGGACAGTTCTGATGCATTTTTGAACAAAAACCCACTGCAGGAAAAAGAGGGATTTCATTGCTGTGATCAGTTACCCCAGATGAGATAATGATCCTGAAGTTTATGTCAGTGTCACAGTCCAAATAATTGGGATGTCTAGAAAGAAGGGGAGCTTAGGGCTGTATATAGAGGGGATTATGTCACCACATAGATAAACTATGGATCCTTTTCACAGGAAATTGATTCCATGTTTGCCTGGAGGAGATATGGAAGATATGTTTGGAGAGCCGTTTCCTTGGTTTGACTGGTGCTATCAGCAAGGGCTGAGCTCTGATACAGGGTATGTGCTGTTCAGAGCTTGTTAGCTCAGACATGGCGGTGCTCTGGCATTGAGGTGGCAAGTGGGGTTGTAGGGGCATTGTGCAGGGTTACCCTTGTCAAATGCCTCCTAGCTTTATGATCTCCACTTTGCATTAATTTATAAAGCTTAGTCAATCATACAAAGTGAAAGATGCAGCATGCTATGGTGGGCACAGTTGAGGTCTAATTCTTGGTGACTTGCTGGGTGAGGTTGCTGTCACTTCCCACAGGAATCGTGTGTGATGTGAGTTGCATCAGTAAGTGAAGCTGAGGGAGGTACCTGCCCCACAGAGGAATGTGAGTGTGGAACTTCTGCTCCAGGGCACTTTCACATTGCAGTAGCTCGTGCTTCGTGCAGCCACTTTAATTTTGCTATTGAAACTGTCTCTTGCTGGTTCACTTGATGCTACACTTAAATCAGGGGTTACTGGGTTAGGTCAGAGATCACTCTAGCATGTAATGCCCACTTCTGAGGCAGAATAAATTTCCTTCAACAGGAACTAGGGTAGAAGAGGAAGGGGAGCATGTAATACCTGGTGGATCTCATAGTCTGTGGTTTTATGAGCACAGAACATAATTCAACACCAATGTATTTGTGGTGTTCCGGGCAAAATATTGCATGTGATGTAATGGCTTCTTTGTATATTTAACTGGGCAGGATGCCTTTAGCACTGAGGAACCTGGTCTGAAAGCAGTGAAGGGTCCCAGAACTGCTGGCCTGTTGTAGGCATGTCAAATTTGCTTTTACTCTCTGTATCTTTCCAGAACGATGTTGAAGAAGACTTGGGCTGCTGTATTCATTCTTAAGGGATTCAGTGGCCTTAGTTTAGGTGATTAAGTTTCATTTCAGGATGAAGTCTGTGGTTGACAATGATGTCTTCTCTGAACCAGTCCAAATCTGTTGAACAGACCTTCGGAGAAAATATGACCTGCTGCAAATCCTGTCACTGGAGCTGGCTAGGAAAAAGTAATTCATGTTGGGTATTGTACTTGCATGGAGGTTTTGGTTTGAGTGTGATCTGGGCAGAAAAAAATGAGAGCCTGGATTTGCTGCTGGTTGATACCTTGGAAGCTCTGATGCATCCTTTCCTCCACAGCACTGCCCTGCTGCTGTTGGACAGGGGGAGCCGGGATGGAGCAGAAACCATTAGTGAGGTGACAAAATGGACTGTGTCTATATAATGTTCAGATAAATTGACTGAGATAAAGGAAGATTTGGTTAGAAGTGTTTTGCTGATTTATTTATTTTCCATGTTAGTTCTTGCCACCTTTTTTTGTAGCTTCTTATTTTGGCCTTGCAGTCTGTGGCTTTAACTTATACTTTTGTCCTCATAGAATAAAATACATGAAAATATAATGTTCTGTTGAATGACACTTTACTGCTTGGGGTGAGAGGGAAGGGGTTACAGAACATGAGTTCTGATGTAGCGCACTGTTGAAAGATGCTGACATACTGTAGTGGTAATCTGAAACAAAAATATATGTGGCCTGGGACTGGTGCAACCTGATTATGACACTATTCTGCATAATTTGTGTGGGTATGGGAACGAGGAGAGAAATTGTGAAATGAATTGTAAATGTATATTTGTTTCTTATAGTTTAAAAAGTCTGTTTTGTTGTGGATTTGGGTCCTTATGTGCACGAAGCTGACACTTTTTTCCCTTTATACCAAAATGCACACAATTGTTTTTTCCTCCTAGTGATTTGAGGACAGAAGGCAGAAAAAGGGTTTTTGTTCCTCAAAAGATATTATGTCTGCCTGGCATTCTCATTTGCAATAAGGCTCCTTTCATACTATTCCAGCACTTGAAAAGGACCTTAACTTGCTATCCTATTAAGAACCTCTTGTGCTGCCAGAAAAATGTAAAGAGGCTGCAGACATTTGGGACTCAACTCTCATTTACAGTACAATGAAGAAAAGGAAATCACACATTCTTGGCTCTCCCGAATTTAGCAGAGCCAAAAGGTTATCAGCTGACAGAATAGATGAGTTGTAATTATGGTAACTAATGTTACTGGAAGTCTTTAAAAAGCAATTGAATTAATTAGGTTTGATCTTGGTGAGAATCTGTGGCTGTTGGGGTGGATTTTGATCTGGATCTATTATCTGGGAGGCACTGTGGTGTAAGTGGGGAAAAAGAATGTCTGTGAATTGTATGGAACTCGTCTTTTAATCTGCCTTGTATCTGTATTGTGGCATACTTAACAGAGAATATATTTTTTTCCATTTCTTTTTATTCCTCTCTTTTTGTGGGTGAGCAAATAGAACTCTGCTACAATTTGGAATCTGCAAGGTATCATGAAAGCCTTTTTAGAAAGTTTGGCAAATTGTAAAATCTAATTTCATTAATAATTAGTGTACAATATATACTTTGCCCCTTCTGTGTAAGGCAGGTATAGTTATAAAACCTGTTTTGCGGACTGTTATTTTTAGACATAATTATTCAATTAATGCACAAAACCGGATCAAAAGAGAATTTCTGTTTAAATTACTATTTTTTAACTGAGACGTACTTTGACAATCTTAAGTGGGACAAGATAAAGTTTTTATTATGCATAGAATTACTTGCTTAACAGTCTTTAGGCATTTTTTTCTGTGGCCTTCTGTAGGACTTGGAATGACAACAGTGTAGCTGAGGAGTGGGTGGGTCAGCCAGATCACATCTTTGAGTCATCCAGCTGATTATAAATAATCATCTGCTGTTTATTTAAATATTGGTAGCATAAATAGGTAACTTGCTGTTCTACCATTCCAGTGCAAAAATAGTGCTCTGTAGTTTTTGCAAAGTAAGAGCAAGCAGGTTTAATTACATCTCAATAACAAAGGGTGGTGTATTAACAGAAAGTGAGTGGATTTTTCTTTGCTAAAATCTTACCCAGACCTCATCCAATAGTTATAATTTGCGTTTTTTCATAATAAGTGGAACTAGTTAAACAACTGCCCTCAGTGTCACGTCATTTCTAAAATTCCTATTTCAAATTTCCTTCTGTGGAATAAGCAACTAAATAAAATATGAAGAACCGCATATTTAATTTTGAAAAAATAATTTATTTTTCTGTTCAAGTAAGAATATATATGCAAGAGAGACTACTTTCAAAATTACATCCTCAACGAAAATATATTTAATTTAAAGCTAGGTGAAATAATGATGCAAAATATCACCTTAGCTTTCAGTTATTTGTGTTTTAATCTCTAAAAGGAGATTTGTCTCTTTACAACGAATAAGAAACATGAACAAAATGGCATCTGATCTTACATTTTTTTTTCCTTCATGCCTTCCTGTCTCTCAGACTCTCTGTGTTTAGCATAAAATGAGCCTGCCTGTTCCCAAACTTATTTTAGCTCTGAGCTCATGTGTACATAGTGCTTGACCTGGTCATGAGCTGTGGAAGATGTAGATGACTTTCTTCAGCCTTGTTTAGCTACTCTGCTTAGCTGGGATGTCATGTCATAAGCTCTTGTGATAGTCTTTCGTTGTCTTTGTCAGTATTTGAGGGACTCTTGAAGTATAGGGTGGTTGCCTTTCCGTCTGTCCCCTTGCAACTATTCATATGGAAGCTCATCCTGGCATGAATTTTTCAGGTCTGGCTTTGGATCGTTGGTTAAAAAATGTGGACGCAACAGCCAAAGGGAGCTTTATGCTCCATTTACAAGGAAAATTTGGGGGTCCTGCTTTACTCTAGGCAGCTAAATTACAAGGGATAAGAGTGTCCTGGGATGACCAACATCACTTATTTTTTCTCGGTATTTTTTTTTCCTTTCTTAGTGGAACTTCGTTGAATTCTCAGAAAAAAATTTGTAGAACCTGACCTTGTGTTTCGATCCCAGGGCAGAGTGTTAGTGCAGTGAGCTAAGCATGGCTATGACTGTGTAGCTACAGAAGAGAGTGTTCCCTCATGGCAGCTACTCAAGAATATCCTTGAATATTTATGTGGTGAATTAACACCATAGTGTAGAGGAGGTTTGGCAGAAAATCTTTCAGGATCTTGCAAGCTGCTCCATGGAAAGTTAGTGGTTTCTTCGCAAAAAGCACATATTAAAAAAAAAAAAGGCACATATAGAATGTGCTGATTAAGGATGTTGAGAGTTGAATCTGGCGATGTGTGATCCTGCAAAAGCATCTTGTGTTATGGATCGTTGTTTGCTTGATCAGACCTTTATTCTATAAACTGCTTACACAGGGGAAAAGCTTTGTACCTTCTCCAATGGATATCTGTGCTTCTCTGAAATTCAAGTAGTTGTATTTTGTAGACCTTATTAAAAGATTTTTTGTAAATTGCAGGTTGACCTCAGCTTTGGTAAATCTGTTGGTCTCTTCTGAGTTGTTAGTGGCATTAATGTGCTGTGGAAGGAGAAGTTCTCACTTCCCAGTTAGAGTGACATTCTTCATTTCATAGAGAGATTTGAAGAGAGCTTGCTTCCTTTCCTTAATTTCTCCAAGCTGACTTTCCTCTTAAAATGGCCTTGTTCTCCTGTGGCAACCTGCCCAGGCAGAGGGGGAGCCTGCACTGGGGATGAGGAATAATTCACTTTGAAGAACAAAGTTTGACAAATCTAGAAGAGTGATGGAGATCGTAAAAGTCGGAACAACAGGGCTGGCTGTTAGAAATGACTTGATTTACAGTGGCCGTGGCATTTCCAGCTGGAATTTTTAAGCTGGGCAAGGGCAGAGTAATTCCAGCTTAGCACCCACCTTGGCTCCTCCTTGCGTGGGTCACATCTGACCCACTGCTCCACTTCACCTGCCACAGGACGCATGGCAGGTAACTCATGAGCACAGCAATGGGCTCCACAAAATGCCAGCTGTGCTATGTAAGGTTGAGGGAGAAATTATCCATGCAGATCTTTTCAGGTGGGAAGGTACGGCCAGGCTTAACCATGTGTAAGCAATTAAAATTCATCACAGAAGGTCAGGATATTATACCTTCCACCAGTCATTTCTTCATTAACTAGACCTGTGTGAATATAACATGGTCTGTTAAAATTTAACCCCAAGAGATGACTTCTCAGCAAGCTTTCTAGCCCACGAGGATCAGAGTTGATGCATAAAAACGGAGAGTAGGTGGAAATGCTTGAAATGCCTTAGAAGCCTCTTCCAACTTAATATAAAAGCACAATGGCTAGGAAAAAAGTAGGCAGTTTCTACACATAATGTCTTGACTAGTTGTGTGGTGTTTTTTGTTTCTGTTTTTGTTTTCCTCCCCTCAAGTGTCATGTTACTTCATCCCTCTACTGCTTTGTCCTTAGTCCCCTGCCTTATTTCTTATAGTTATTTCTACTGAGAGATGGTAGGAGTGAAGAAGCAGCTGCAACTTTTCATGTATTTAGTTTTCCTGAACATGATTCCCAGTTGGTGAAATTTTGTGGACGACTGAATTGCTTTAAAAACCTCCTAAAGTCAGCTGGGTGCAATCTGGCAGTAGAGCCAACTACTTGCCATGGTTCGTCTCTTGCATTACCAGTCCATGTGCTGAGTCTGGGGTTCCTTCACTGAATGACTCTGTATATTTTTAAGGTTTAACGTTTTTCTTGACTATGTTTTTCAGCCTGTGCAGCTCCTAACATCAGAGCTACCTTGCTAAACAGATCCTTTACCCTGTTAAGGGAGGTTGTTCCTTAGGATGAGCATCCAGCTGAAATTTGAAGTGCTAAAGGCCACTTCATGCTATAATTATAATTTTGGGTCACCATATCACAATGGCAGGTATTGATTTTTAAGGAAGTATTTTCTCTGCAGATGAGACCTGTTTATACTACAGAATAGCACTTTTTTCCTTCTCTCTCAATTAGAAGGGAAAACTGTAAAATTTGTGTTGTTTTTGCGTCTCTTCTGCACTATTGATTGTCACAGACCTTGGGCTTGACAGGTGTGTGTAGCGTTCATGTAATACATAACTCAGATCTGTGCCTTTGTTAGGGGAAATATCAAGAACATCCAGGAAGATCAGCCTTGATCTTTAGCACTATAGCCTAGTCATAGTGAAGAAAACAAACAAATCATAAAAGAAACCAAACAAACAGCAGAAGCTTACTTCGACTTCTTGCTCCCATCTGTTTTCTCACTGCAGATGTGGACTAATGCCTTCAAAACTGAAGGAAAGTAAAGCTCTCAAAGATTAGTGTGTTCCTATAGCTTATGTTTTGTTATGGCTAGTAAGTGCTAGGTAGGTGTCACCTATGACTAACTTTGAGAAAAAGTAAAGAAGATTTCTGCTAAGTGGCAGAAATAGCTGAAATAAAACACAAAATACTATGTACATTAATCTGGGATAAGCAAGGTGATGGGTTGTACCCACTGAAGTTACTGTATTGGGGAGTGGAGAGCAGAGAGTTCCAAGGAAGAAAAGACTTTCTGAAAAAAAAAGATGTTTAATGAGTTTCAGCCCTCGGGGAACAACATATTTTAAAAAATGCTCCTGTTTCCTATCCCTCCCCTTCATAAAACAAATGTAAAGTAAATAAAAATGCAATTACACACCTCTAGCTTGGATGTTTCTTCCTGATGTACAAAAGCACAGCCACAAAATAAGGAAGTGTTTTTAAGTGATGGAACAAGATGCAAAGAGGCTGGGGTTTTGTTGTCTTTGTATGTGCTTAAATATAAAGAGAGACAGAGGTATACGTAGATGTATATGCTTGTGCACACATATATATACATAGACCTATATATATTTTCCCTTCTGGGAATTCCATTTGGAAATGGTGAAATTCCTGAGGAATTATACAGCCCTTTCAAGTTGAGAGTAATTATACAGTGGTGTGCAGATCTGAGAGTGTTAGAAGTCTGTCTTTAATGAGCTATTTCCAGTTGGTTGCTTGGGAGGATGATAAATCTTCAGTTAGTACTAAACCATGTGTTTCTGCTTCTTCCATCACATGCTGGGGTGGGAGTTTTTGCAGCCTGCCCTTACCCCTCCCCACATACCAGTGGTGGCAGAGGCAGCTTTTCCAGCTCCAGCCTGAGTTTGCCCCCAGGGAGCAAGGGGGACTTGGAGGCATCCAGCAACAAGGGGTGCTTTGCACCCTCGGGAGTGTGACATTGACATGGCTGGACCAACCTTAAGGGATGACTTTACCTCCTTGTCGCATCCAGACTACTGTGCGGAGAGGGGGTGCTTCTGGGCGTTGGGGATATAGGAGATGTGACTGTTGAAAATCTTCAATGATAACAATTAATAGAAACATGGCGACCTGTAATTTTTTATTTTTTTTTTAAACTGTCTGAAATTTAGTATAAGAATTCATGTACACTGCCCTAAGGTCCTTTGATTCTTAGGGACATGGTTTAGTGCTAGGGTTAGTTTATGGTTGGACTCGATGATCCCGAGTGTCTCTTCCAACTGAAATGATTCTATGATTCCATATGATTTTTTTTTTCTCTTCTCCCCCAGAGCTTACCTTCGGAGTTGAATGGTGGTTTTCTAGGTTGTGACTGGAATATTTTCCTCTAGAATGAAAGAATGCCATGTGGAGAACATGTATTCTTGCTTATTCACTTATTTTTAAAAAGCTATGCAATAACTGAGCTAAAGGTAAATCTGAGTCATCCAGAAAAAGGCTCATAAGGAGGGAGGGGTGTTCAGAACAGAAGTGTCAGTCAGAGGACATTCTTGCTGCTGAATGCTAGCTTCATGTGGTCAGAGGCTTCATGTAGTAGGTACGGACAGGAAAGAGTGCATTTCGGGCATACAGCTGAGAGAATTCAGACATCCAGCCTCTGTGGGATAATATTTATTGCCACTTCTTTCCTGCTTCCCCCTGTATCCACCTTTCCTGGCCAGCCCTGATATCTCAAATGAAAAGCAAACTCAAATGCTTCTTGTAACTATTTATGGATATTAATTTCAGCTACTCTGCCTGCTTGGTAAGCTTAGTTCCAGAGGTCTCTCATGGATGTCTTCATTTTCTGACATCTGTCAGCTTCTCTTTTATATGTGCAATGTTTGGATGTTGACATCTGGACTCTGGCGGTGCAAGCAGATTCACCGGTTCTTTCCAACTCCACTGGCAAAAAGCTGGTAACTGTTTTTCTACTTGGTCCAAGATATCCTATGTCTCTTCTGGTGGTTGGGGGCTGAATTTGGAAATTCCTAGCTATATTTTCCTGTCCTTTTGTATGTTTCTGTCTCCTTCCTTGTCTGTGTACTTTCTTACTTGTGTAAGCAAGTGTGAAAGTTGCATTTAAATTGCTTGATTGAATGAGCCAGGATAATGGTGATTTCATGAACTTGCTGGAAAATTTTAGTTTCACTCCCAGCAAGAGGTCCCCACCCAGCTGGCAGGGCTTGTGTAGTTCTGTGCCTGTGGCTGTGCTGGGCTTGCTCCTGTGAGCTTGGCTTTGTTGAAATCAAAACTTAACTCAGCCTTTAAGCACCATGTATATGGTTTCCTTGTGGTTTCTGTTTGTACTGTGGTACAAGTTCATCACCAAGTGCCCAGCTTTTTAGACAAGAGATAATTGCTTTATGATTTTTTTTTATTTCCATCTCTAACATGCTTTGCTCATAAATCCTTGTCAAAGGTCTGGCAATAACTTGTTAATGCAAACATGAGACACACAGTTGTTCTAGTCTTCCTAGCTTCCACTCCTGTAATGGATTTTGTGTATAGACACAAGGGATGTATATGTGTGGTGATCCAATCCTCCCCCTCCTTCTTTGTCTCATTTACTGCTAATGGCACTGGTCCAGTAGTGCCAGAAAGGGAGGAGAGATGGACTCTAGAGGGCCAAACTCTCTGCAGTGCTTAGCTGGAAGGTACTTGGATGTTAGTGTGATGCTGTCTGGAAGACATTTTGATGAAGGGGATCTTGGCAATCCATGTTTTCTAACCTGGATTATGTGAAAAGTCACTTGTCTTATTCCAAAATATTTTTGAGGACTTCTGCTCAGGCTGACTGTGCTGAAACACTTCTGTTATATTTCTGTGAAGTTGTAGATGAGATCGCTGTTTTGTACTTGCAATGTTTACCAGCCTTTCTAACATTATCCTGATGTGTGTGGGTTGTTTTGTTTGTTTGTTTTGTTTTTAGGGTTATACAGCACTCTTTAGAGTGGAATTTAATATCTGTGAAATTTTTTACAGATAGTGAAGAAATCCTGTTGCAGCTGGCTGTGGTTATAGACTACCACCAGCATGCTGGAATGAGAACTTCTATGGTAGAGCAAGTTGAAGCAAATGAAATGGAAACTTCCTTATTTTTATTGTGGTATTAGCCGTGAAGCTTAATTATAAAGTCTGATCTTTTTTACCTTCAGAATAAAGCCTGCCTGGAGCTGTGAACCTGTGGTTCTTGCAGGAGCCCTGTATGATTCTGGAAGCAGCGGGCTGGATTTCAAGCACTCACCTTCTCCATTCCCACCTCCCAAGCCCTGCGTGGTTTTGAGATTGCTGCTGCTGCTTGAACCTTCCTGCGCCTCAGCAGCAGCAGATTCCGACCATGCCTTCTATCCTCCCAAATCATAACAAATCTTTTGGCTTTGCTGTTCAGTAACAAAAGATGGGATTTGAGTGAGGGGAAAACATACAAATAAGCTCTGTGATGTGCTCACTGTGTCTGTGATCCATCCTTGGGCTTTGACAGACAGGTGGGCTGTAGGATCAGTCACAGCTAGATGCTGTGGCTCAGAAGTGAGATGTGAGGAATCCTCTCCCATCATCACTGCTGCCTTGGCTCAGCTTCCTGGTGAAATTCCTGGTTGGAGCAGTGGTTTTGGTTTGAAAGTCAGTAGGCTGGTGTTGAGACTGGTTTTCCGAAGCAGTGGAACAAATGGCAAACCAACTACATCATTAAGGCTGTTGAGGGTGTGGGCAATTGGTCATGACAGGAACTGGGAGGAGCTCCAGATGTTCTCATAGTAGCAGTCACAAAGCTCTTGCTGTCAGATGGACACGCGTCCTTGTGCTGCCCTCCTCTCTACCAAATACTGAAACACAGAGTCTGAAATGTGCTGGACCAATTTCACCCAGTTCCCAGGGAGGCAGTGAGGGCTGGGACAGGCCCTGGGTGCTTATCTGGGCTTGTTTGTTAGATGGAACTGGCAAAGCTCCTTGTGGCTAAGCTGGGCTTAGCCAGAAGCCCTGTGTCGGGGCTGGCTATGAGTCATGGTCTAGCTGGCTGCTGAGGTGGCACTGCAGGGACACATACAAGTTAGATTTATTGTGACAGTGTTCTCCCCCCTCATGTTCGCCCATACCTGCTGCTGTGAGCTCGTGGGAGGAGTTCAGGGCATGTCCTGTCCTCTGCTGCTTCTCTATCCCAGCAGCTTGGTCTTGCATGCAAGAGACAAAGCAGGGGACACACAGTGTTTATTTTCAGTGCTGGTAGGATTTACATTCACTTCCTTTGGATTGTACTGGGATGCAATGAACTGGCCTGCCTCGCTGATTTTGACCCTCTTGTTGGAGAGTCAAAAACCTGATTAACAGTTGTACAACTCAGGAGTAGAAGGCGGCAAGGAAGATGAAGTTAATTATGGTGGAATGGGAGGTATGAGATTGTTAGTGTGACAGCACCTGATGGTCATGTGGGAGTGAGAAGACTGAATGAACTGTGATTTGCTTTAAGAGCTGTGGTTTGGGTTTGTTGTGTGTGGTGGGTTTTTTTTGTTCTTAACAGGAGTGAGATTTGTGGTGTTTGCAGGAGGAGTGGTTGAGTACATGGTTGCAAGTAGTGAGAAAGGGGGTGGAAAACAGCAGGGCTGGGGATGGTTAGCTGGATGTAAAGGATTTAGGGTCAAAGTAGATTTCTGAAAACTATTGGGTACTGAAGCTTCTTGACTCTTTGTGGTCATTTGGCTGCATCTACACTAGAGACGCTTTTCAGCAGTGCGGGGCCTCGCATATGCTCCATAGCACAAGTTTTAACAGAGGTAGGTTCTTGGGTTTTGTATTATTAAGTAATACTGCAAACAACTTAGTTGCATCTATATGAAGTACTGTTTCTTAACCTTGCCACCTTTCTCCTAAACTGCCTTGCTTATCTTGCAATCTGAACTGTAAAAAAGGTCTTTGTCATATGGATCCCCTTTTTTCCTAATGTCTTTATGAGAATAATATGTATTGAAGTTTGATCTAATTTTTCCTTTTTTTTTTATTTTCCCCATCACTGAGCTGATGTACTTTTGCAATTAAAAAGTTGTTGGTTTTTTTTTTTGAGACGAATTTCTGTTGTAGGGAGTGGAATGTGTCGGAGGTCAAAGTGTTTTTAAAATCAAAGAAACGAAAGCACCTACAAGCAGATTAAAGAAAAAAAACAAACAAACAAAAAAATTCTATGGTCATGATGCAGAGTAAAAAAAAAAAGCAGCAATGAAATTGTGTAATGCTTCATTCATACAACTGTCTTAAACTAGTACAGTTAGAGAGAACTGTGCATAAGTAATAGAAAAGTTTATATGACAGTATAACTGTATGTGGGAACACTACACTCATATATGAAATTATTGGTAATGAATACAGTCGGATGTCTGAATGAATATAGGTATTGTAGAGAGCTGCTCAAATCTAGGGCAAGCCAAAGGCAGAGTAACAAAGAGCCTGCAGGGCTGCACGCTTCTGTGTGTGTTAGTGAGTTACAACTGACATACAACTTGTTTCTGTATCTTGATTTTCTTCTCCTCCTCCTTTATTTGTATTGGAGTTTTACCAACCTATAAATACTTTTTTTTTTCTTTTTTTTTTTAAGGTACAACTCTAAACAAACTTAATACAATTTTCCTCAGTATTAGCTTTGTAAGTTTTAAGTGGCTTTTGGTGTTGACAGTCCTGAAGAGAGAAACAAGGCACGCTTTTCAGCAGCACCCTGTTGCTGCTCAAGAACAAAGTTAAGCTAATAATAAAATAACCCTACAAGAAAACCTACTCAGAGCTTAGTAGCAGCAACAAAAATGAGTGGGGTAACAGGAGAGACAAGACAAATTAAGGAACAGACCGGCAAACATGCTGTGCCATTCGGAGCACTTTGCTTCGCGTGCCAGAGGGATTGTTGGGTTATAAAAGCCCATTGGCTGGATGGCGTGGGGGTCCTGAAAGCACAGGATGGTGCATGGTGTTTCAGAGTCTCAATCTATGCACTTTGGTGTAAAACTCTTTCTTCAGGGTTACATCCTGAGGTACTTGCAATCGTCAGTATACTTGCTGTATACCTGTTATTTTAAAATACATGAAAGCCATCATTGCTTAGGCACACAGTGGAAGGATAAGACATGAATTTGCTTTTTTCCCTTTGAATTTTGTAAAAGTAATGTAAAATTTTATTTGGCCTCTTGTAAGGTTGCTCAGTAAATGTTACAAATGTACTCATAACGTATCATACAAAATGAGTGTGTGGGGGGAAGTGAATCGCAGAAAAGCTGCTGTTCAGACTGTGGATGAGAATGTGCACCTGCTCACACCTTAAGTTTAAGGCACGATGCTTCAGTAAAGTGACCAATAACATTGTTAGTATAGCGTGTACATCTGTTTTCGAACCTGGAAGTGCTTTGAAATCAGCTAGTAAACGTGTGTTGGCATTAAATATTTATGAGAGAATGCTGTGGTTTGTGTGCTTTGTCACAGTAATTCTGAAGCAGGAATTGTGTCTTGGGGTTTCATTTTTCTGGCTTGGGAAGGTGTGTGATTTGCCAGTCAGTCTCACACAGGAAGACTTGTCAGAACTTTCTGTATCTGTGGCCTCTTTTTCTACCTTCACATGTGATTTAAGTTTTAAATTCAACTGATACTCAGTTACGCTGCTGACAAAAGCCATACTGATGATGGCACCGGTAGCAGAGTTCAAGTGTCATTGTACCATAGTACTTTGAGAGGTGCAGATGGAGTTTTGGAGACTGATACTGTGCACAGTGCATGATGGCTTTGCTTGAAGGTTTCTGGGAGTTTTATTATTATTTCTTTGTGGGTGGTGGCATTTGAAGAATACAGGAATGCAATCCCTCTGCCCAGCGGAGCTTTGGTAATTACTCCTCTGCACACTTGAGCTTAAATAACTGAGCCCAGTGTTTTCCATTTGACCTGGCAGAAGCCTGCAAAGGATATGCACAGAGAGCTTGCTGAAGTTTTCTTGAAAACAAGGGAGGGTGTAAACACGAAACCTTTTACTGCCTAGCCAAATGGAATCAGTTACTGCCCCTCAGCTGCTTGCCGCTGCCTAGTCCTCTTCCCACCGCATCTTCACTGACAGTAGAGTTTGTGTGAGCTTTCCCTAGCTAGAGCTGAGTGAGGTATCACCTAACCCAGCTATTGCTTAACCTCCTCAGTGATGTGAGACTGCGCAGGTCCCCAGCCTCTGTTTGGGAACCTGGGCAGGTGGCTTGAGATGGTGAGCTTTGTTTGGGAAACGATGTGCACCTGCCTTTTCACTTCTGTTGGATCTCTGCTTCCGAGTTTGTACGGTCACTTTTGGAGAGGCTTGTGGTGTGGTGTTGTGTGTGTGTTTTTTCTTTTTTTGTAGGTGTTTTTTCTCTCTAGGTGGTGGTTCAGTTGTGCCATGTGCTTTGTCTCTCTTCCACACTTTTCTTCATTCCTGGTCCTTTGATATATAGAGATACTGTGCTAAACTGAAGAGCCTTCCCTCTGAGAGCTTTAATTCTACGTCTGTGGCCCTAAGAAAGCAGTTTGATGCTGTTTGTTGCTTTGCTCTTTGTTCTTATCTGATTCCCGTTGGCAGTGCAGCGTGATGGCTCTGTGTTGCCATAGCTGCTACACGATGGTCATCTGTAAACTGACCTCATCCTCAGCCTAGTTTAATAATCAGTTGTTTTGCAGGTTTCAGTAGGTTCAATATTTAACAAAGGGCATGGTTTTACCTCACTCTTTTTCTTGATGTGCTAATTGGTGAGGGAGGGGAGAAAGAAGGCCGTTAATTTTAACAGTAGTTTTAATGATGCACTTCTGGTATCTGACAACCGTGATGCAATGGAATTTTTTTTAATGCAGTCTTTGTATAGTGTCATATCTACAAAAACATCTGATGTTGGATTATATGTTGGCCTTGTTGCAGTCTTGGCAACCTTAAACACACAACGATTTGCAATTTGTAGCAGCTAAAAGGAGATCAGTGGCTAAAGGTTGTGAGTTGGTGTGTAAGGTTTTAGCAGTGAGTGCAGTGTAACTATTGGGACAAATTAACAAGAGGTATAGTAAGTCTGCAGACAGCTGGAGGCTTTAAAGAGGATTAAGCTGGAACCTATGTTTTGTGCAAGGTTTGGGTGATTTTTTTAATTTTTCTTTTGGTAAAGGGTTCTTTCATGAAAGTAAAGACTCAAACTGTGGTGGCAAAATAGGCAATTTTCAGGTGGGTTTTCTGGAGTGTGAACAATTTTGCAGGATGTGTCTGGCATGGTGTGGGGCACCTGTGTGGTCTCCAGGGTGATGGCGCTGCTTGGGGCCCTGCGCTGGGTGCAGGCACCTGGGCTCTGGGCTGAGTCCTGCACACCCAGAGTAGCCTTCCTGTGCTGAGCTGAGTAGGTTTGTTGTGGTGTGGATTTTGGTGTGTTTTTTTTGGTTGGTTGGTTGGTTTTGGTTGTTGTTTTTGTTGTTGTTGGTGGTTTTTTTCGTGTTTTTTGTTTGTTTGTTTGCTTTTGTTGTTGTTGTTGTTTTGGTTTGGTTTTTTTTGGTGGGTGTTTTTGTTTTTGTTTTTTTCTAATTCTGATAATAGCAATGCTATTTCAGAAAGAGGGATGCTTGCCTTGGGTCTTTGACAGGGGACAGATTTATCCTTTGTGGAGTGGAGGTTTTTAGTGGAGGTGCGTTTGTGTGGACACGAAACTCTGTCCTCTCTGTAACTGCTGTATTTAAGAGACTTACTCCAGTCAGCACAAGGGAGTTGGCCTATGGCCAGCTATATAACCACAGGGAGCTTTGCTTTTTTTTTTTTTCCTTAGTTTTAGGGTGCCTCTCATAGTTTTTTCCTGACTTTTATCTTTCTGGGCTAGGAAAAGGCAGCCTATTGAGCTCAGGGAGCTCTCTACCATACCACTGCTGTTCAGGGGTGGAATGGGGAGAGTTGGGGCTCCTAATGCAGGCTTTCTGCAGATCCCTCTTTTCATGGTGAACAAAACTCCCCATCCCCAGCGTGGGGACTATGAGAAGTCCAAAGGACTTCATTAGCAGTTCCTGCAGAAGGCAGAGCAGCTCTGCACAATGCCGTCCCTCTCTTTGCCCTCTGTGGCTTTTCCTTTTGTAACGGGGTGAATAAAATACATTGTAAATTGGATGGGAGGTAGACTGTCTGGGTGGGAGAAATTTAGTGCTAATTTTAAAAAGACTGGTAATAAATATGCATGCTTGTGACAGCTCGGTGGCAGTGCATAAATAAGTAGTGTGCTCTAAATGGTACAGTTGAAGAGTTAATGTCCTAGAGGGTGCAATCTGATCACCCATGTGTCACCACAGGGCATTGAAAAAGAAAAGCAAACTTGGAGATGTTGGAAGTCACAGCTGCTGGTGGCACTTGGCTGGTCACTGATGCCTCAGTCGCGGCTCTGACTGCGCCACTGCTGAAATGTGCCTGTGATCAATTTAATTGTGATTATCTTCTGTCCTTCACCCCAGTGGCAGGAGGTGAGGGTTGTAGCTTTCAGGCTGAAGGCTGCGTGCTTGCTCCAGAGCTGCTCTCCAGGCTTCCTTGCGAGCTGCCCTTCCCCTCCACAAATCCCAGTGCCTCTGCACAGCCCTGCTTGGTCTGTGTGGGGAGAGCTGGGAGGGCGGCTGTTCCTCTTGGCTTAGTAAGGTCTGTTGCTGTTTGGAATGTGTATATATAGGCTGTGTGTATAAATCTTAGTATAGGGAGTGGATAGGAAGGTTACATCTAGAGCTTTTAGCACCTTCTTAATCTGATTTTGTGGTACCTAAAGTTAGAAAGTGCACAGGGAGGAAGAGATGCCTTCCATGAAGGAGCTAGCTCCTATGGGACTCTGAGTATTTGATGTATCAACACACAGTCTTTGGAGTACTCTAGGTATCTCTTCTGCTCTTGATGGGACCCTTCTTATGTGAATACTCTTTATTGCTGTATACCTTGGCCAGTTTGTTAGCAGGAGTATGTTTAACTAACATTTGCCAGAATGGATACCTATGGAAGTGTGCTCAAAATTAAATCAACCTACATAACTGCAATTAAGAATGAAATTCTATAGGTTTCCCATTCTTACTGCCTACAACATCTAGCTTGAAAAGAATGTATTGGAAGACACTTTCTAAGGAAAAATCATTGCGAAATTCAGAAGGCAGCTTTGGGATGTTTCTGTTCCTGGAGCCACAAACTGACATTTAAAAAAAATGAGTAACAGGAAAAAGGGCAAGTAAATTGTTTTATTCATATGTTTGCCTAAACCATTATTTCCCAAGCTTTGGGTTGCATCCTGACATGAGGAGGTCAGGAGAGCAAGATGTGTTTTGGAGGCAATGTCTTTTCCTGCAGCAGCTTCTGATGCTGCAAAGCGTGCTGAGGGCAGCACTCTGTCCCGGGTGGAATTGCCCACCAGCAGCTCTTGCAACTCTTGGCCATTGGGCTGAGCCCAGGCTCCCCAGCCTGTCCCACTGCAGCAGGGCAATGCCTGCTGCCAGGGCAAGAGATAGTGAGAACTATAAGCCACCAGAACAGCTGCTTGGAGGGGCCAGGGAAGCAAAAGTGATGGTCCTTCCTCTGTGCTTGGGCTTGCGTGTTGCCACTCGGGGCTCAGCACAGGGTTCCCGCTGAAATATATGTCACACCCCAGCATACAAGCGTTGAGCTGTGCATCTGTCGGAGATTAATTGATATTTGTTTTATAAAGGTACCTGTGAACGTGCAAGAACCTTGTTTCAGAAGGTGTGCTCAGCATCTTAAATGAGAAACAAAATGCAGAAGGCTTCTACATCTCCTGTGGACCTGCTCTCACTCCTTGGGGTTGCTGGAAGCAGGCGGCCCAGGATGTTTTGTGAAAGGGGTTTTGCTGGCTGTGTGTCATGGCTGGGTTTCACAGGAATGACTATAGTGTAGACAACACTTCTGGAAGAATAATGTGCTCTTTGGGTTTTCTCAGTGCTTACTATTCCCTTCAGTATCTACACAAGAGAAAAAGGGATCCCCTCCCTCTCCCAAAGATAAAAGAGCAACTTTGAAAAAGAGTAACTAAAATTGTGCAGGTTCTTGAAAGGTGTCACAATTGGTTATCTACAGTTGCTGCTGTTATTTCTTTTGCAGGATGAGTTGGTTAAGTGCAGCAGCCACAGACACGCTGTTTTATAAGAACCATGTGTGTGAAGCACAGCATGGCTGAAGCTCCATGTGCTAGCAGGGTTTGGTGTCAGAGCTGCCTGTGTGAGCACTGAGAGAGTCTTTGTGTGTGCTATATCTATACTGCAGTGCTCCAACAGCTGCCATGCTCAAACCTGTGCTCCTCTTCCACAGTAGAGAGGGCAGTGACTGTGTTGTAGGTTCCTTTCTCAGGAGAAAGCTCTATGCTGACATGAACCTTACTCTGTTGAAAAAAGTATTCAATGGAAATGCTCAAAACTCTTTGTTCTCCAGCTGAAGTTGCTGTTGCTGTGGGCTTCCTGTAAGCAGGGGTTACACTAACAACCAGTTTCCATCAAAATGCAACAGGCACTTGAAACATTAATTTCTGCTAAAGTTAATGTTGTTGCTTTTTCAGCATCCTTCTCCTTAGCATTGCCCTCTAAGCCATCTTGTTTGCTTGCTCAAACAAGTGTTGTGTGGTCTGCTAATCCAAAACGTGTTTGTCAGGCCAGTAAAAAAAAAAAATGTCATGTTGTTGTAGTGAAATAAACCACCCTGAACAAAATTATGGGGTGTTAATGTCCCACAACATAACTGCTAAACTTGAAACTTGTTATAGCAGTGTTATTAATACAAAGGGTAAGGCTGGAGAGGTAGTGCAGGAACCCTGCAGAATGGTGTGCTCCTCCTCTAGGCAGAAGGCTCTTGGCTTGTGTGTGGTGGAGAAGGAAGGTGAAGGAGCAAGTCTGTATCTCCTTGTTCTGCTTCCATAAGAAATCCTCTAGGTTGTTGGTTTTTTTGCTCTCCATAAAACAAGCCTTTCTTTGCAGGCTTGTCCAGAAGAGTGGGAGTTCAGAGCAGGGTGAACCAGGGTCTACTTGGAACAAAACTAGAAAGAGGGAGGCTGCGAAAAAGAAGCCAGTTTCCTCTTCCCAGAGTCAAGGCATTCAAGGCTCTTGGAAGGCTCCCAGAAGGCAAAGAAGAAATGGAAACCAGTTTCATTCTAGACTGCCTTGCATACAGGGGATTTTTATAATTAAAGGATGTTGCCCTCTACTCCCATTGTTGTTTGCCTCTGTGAACTTAAATTTTACTTTGAACCCAGTGCTGACTTCATGCATGCTGGGGCTGCGATAGAGGAGTAATCTTAAATACTTATGAGCTCCCCTTCAAATGAACGGATACAGTTCTCCGTTTTTGTGTGTGTTGTTTGTTTTTCTTTTTTTTCTCCTCTTTTTCCCTTTTCCCCCACCTCTATACTTTTTTTGCTTTCCTTTTCCCTTCTGTGCCGACTGAGCTATTGATGAGCAGTGTTTGATGTATGAAGCATGGCATTTGGAGCTTCTCTTCTACAAGGATGTAGTTCCCACTAAGCTCCAGTCCTGCTGAAAACAATGTAAGTTTGTCATGTGTTGATCCTAGCCTTGTTCTTCTCTGTGCTTTGTAATACATGGGCCAGCACAAAAACATGGTTTCTACTTAGTAAAGTTCTACTTAGTGGAGTTCTACTTAGGCTTCATCCTACTTCTCTCTTCCCTCTGTAGCTTCAGCTGGTCTGTTTGGCTGGTCTTTTTATCTTACATGACGATAAGAAGACTAGGCAGCAAGCCAGCTGCTGTTGAACTATAATAGAGCCAGTGGTATGTACAAAATATGATTACTGCTGTCAACACTAGACTGAATAAAAGAGAGAACATACTCTAGTAAGAGAGCTGCTAAATAAATGGCCTATTGAATTCAGTAGTAGTAGGAATAAGACCATCTTCTTCTCCTAATGAATGAAGTCGTTTATTGGTAGAGAGTGTGCTAGTGTGTTGAACTCTGTAGTTTGTTTTAAAAAAAGCAAAAAAGTCCTCTTTTGCCTTCTTCAAAGATTTATTTCCCCAAAAGCTTCAATGTCTCTCTTGCTTAACAGTTCATGTGGTTAATGCATGGATTTCACACCCAGTACTTCGGATTTTGGCAGAGCTCATAGATGCACTTTTAAAAATTTAGCCTAAAAATATTCCTGCCATCCTAAAGCTAACTTATTTGAAGATAGGTTCTGATGTGAAACTGATTAATGTTAATAATTTTCTCTCCATTTAGGCAAGAGATGTACTATTTTTAAAAATAAACCAGCCCCCTCCTCTGTTAAGTTAATAAATATTCTCAGTGTGTGTTCTTATTGAAATGTTGGATTTTGAAAGTAAAACTTGCTGTTAAATAAAAGCGGTTTCTCTAATATATATGATGTAGTAGCTGATGGCAGGCAGAGCTTGAGAGCTGAGGTTTTCTGTAAGGTCTCTGTTGAATGAATGGTTTCCCTCAGCCCCTCTAATATTTTCATGTAAAGTTCAAGAGAGTAATGGAGGCTCAGAAACCTTGGTGTTTCTCTAACTGCTCTCGCTGATTCACTTTTTTCATTGAGGAGTGGGAAACTCAGGAGTTTTGTAACTAACGAACTCCTGAAACTTGTACCTACCCTTCAGTCTGGGCAAGTGTCTGATGGAGAGAGTCTTAATTTGTTTGTGTATGGACCTTATATTGGAGTGGCAGGGACCAAGGTGAGATGAGGTATTGGATCAATGGGAGGGCACCCTTCTGGAATGCAGACTGGTCTCAGCAAGACCTGGTCTTACCACCCACTGCTGGTAAGACTTGTGGTGTACGTACATGGTTGCCCACTATTTGTCATCGTATGCTTGGTAGAGTTGGCAGCATCTTTTTGATTTGGGCTTGTGAAGTGCTTGGCACAGTAAGGTATACATTTGTATTTGCTATTGCAAAATACAAAATAATTTGTTTCTAAAATAAGAACTCTAGCTTTGAAACTTTAGTACTTTTCTGTGTTGCTTTTATTTGTATAGTCTACAGAAATGTTTGGAAACAAATGTCCGATTTAGCCCCCTGAATGTATGGTTGTCTTTCTTCATGGAAACAAATCTCCTTTTGTGTGTGTATTTCAGGCTTCAACTTGGAGGAATTTTTAAAATTGGAAAAAAAAAAAATCCCACAAAAGAAAGCAAGACCAGCTCCCACCCCCAATAAAATTTAAAGAAAAATCTAATCTTGACACCCCTGACTACCCCCTCATTAGTGTGTGCCTGGTATGTGACACAGTAAACTGCTCCAACTGAATATTAATGAAGAGATGACAGCTGTATTTAGAACAGTTGTCTGATAGCATAAAACAAGAAGATAGACTAACGAAATAGCATCTTTCTGCTGTTGGGACAAATTCTCCTGTGTACAGCTCCTCTCTGGTGGTAGTGCCTGTACTTATGTGTTATGACTAATCCTCCTCTTGTGTTACTTTTTGTGACTATTGGAATTTTGTACAGTTTAACGTCCAAATTTGTGTAATACGGAATCACACATCTTTCATAAGTACAGAATTTGAAGTCACCTCAGTCTGATTATGAATTTGGCAACAGAATGTTGAAGGTTGAGGAATTGGATTCACCTTCTGTATTGATGGTAAACACAGTTTAGAGGTCCACTTGTAAAATAACTCTGATGCTTTCATAAGCTTGTATTATTTACCTTCTGCTTTACTGGACTGTGATCTATCTTGTTTGGAATTACTGTTCAGTGGAAATGGCATGCCTAATCAGAGTTTTTAATTTTTGACATGGAGAGTTGTTTTTTTCGTAGAACTTATTTTTTTTATGCTGAAATCTTGTGTTTAAATTTTCTTATGCTCATTTGAAAAGCCATTAAAAGATCTGGATGCTCACCTTGCAGAGTTGCTGTGGTTTTGCATTCTATTGAATGTGTGGCAAAACTGTTACGGTAATACTGCAAGCTTTTTGCAACATAAATGCTTAAAATATTTAAATTTTTAAAATTAATATTGTATTTGAACAGAAAAAGAAAATTGCCACATTTTCTGTTTTCTGTAGGTAGAATTTAACTTGCTGGTGCTTTGAAAGCTGGGGCGTACTTCTGTTTTTGTAAGGAGTAGCAAAGCAGTGTATTAATCTGTTTTTTAAGAGAAAAAAACCTCAATTAGCTTGAAGCCTATTACTTGTTTACGTGCAGCCTTTTAAAAGATTTGTTTCCTGAATGGTTTTGTCAGTCACTGCGTGGTTGAATGTGTCGAACCCTCTGAGGAAAACCAGTGCTTCCTTCCCCCTTGTATCCCGGCATGCAGTTCTTGCGTGGCTACTAGCGTGTACTTCCTCTTCATCTTCACTTTCCTGTTTTTCAAAGACTGAGCTTGATCATGAGTGTTCAAACAGCCAAAAAAGTTGCGTGGAAAAAGTACAAGGTTGCTGCGCCTCAGGATACTGATAAGCAGACCTGTTACTCTCCACCGGGTGAGTGCACGCTTACTTATGTTTTCAAGGTTGTGGTGGACAAAGGATCTGGTCATGTGGGTCTTTTTTATCTTCTACACCTGATGCAAGCTGCTTTTCTTGACTTTGTTTGAGTTTGCTGACTCTAACAGGAGCAGGCTGTGGAAGGCATGGCAGGAAACCCTCCAGCTCCTTTGCAAGTGCTGTGTGAGCCCTGGCTGCGTCACACCTGCAGCCACAGATCTTCTTGCTAATGCTTGTGTCGTGTGCTGCCCTTCCACCTATAACGTGTTAACTTTTTCATGATGTAAGTTTTATTACTGTTCCATCTGATTGAAACTCTTCATGCCACCAACTTTCTTAAACTATGCATTAAGTTGTGGTGATTTCAGTATTTAGTTGTGTTTTGATTCTCTACAGTTCTGTTTACTCTGTCTTTTGAGACTTCTGATTGTACGTACATATTAGCAGCACCTTCACCCTTCACACTTCTCTTTTTCTACTCTAGTGGTATCCCCAGGGAACAATATTTTCTGTAATTTGGAAATAATATGTTTTGGGGAGAAGTGCTTTGGAAGAGAAGAAATTTGGGATATTTCTCTTTCATTTTCTTTCTGCCATCCTTTCCTGCCTGAAATCCCAATTGAAATTTCAGGGATCAGCTATTCCATTGTTTTGTGACCTGGACCAAATAATACAGATTTGTCATGGAAATGCAATTTGAGGATTCCTAGTACCTGTGAATATGCTGTTTAGATACAGTAATTGGCAGATGGGGGCTGATTTTGTGAATTAGCGTCAGAACTTCATGGATGCAGAACCTGCTGATCAGTAGAGAATTTGGTCCATTTGATTTGACTTTTGATGTGTTTATTTTGATATAAAGATGGAGTGTGAATATGTGTTTTTAGGAAGAGAAACAAAAATCCTCTTAAGATGTAGCAGCGTAATGGCTAACTTTAGAATAAACTGATGGGCTGGGACTCTGATCTCATGTATGTTTGCTTCTAGAACAATGAGGTGGATTTGGATATACGCCAGTTTAGTTGAGAGCAGAAACTTTTCCATTATGGCCCAGTCTGAACTGTTAAAACTGAGAAAAATGTCAAGGAAACTCAGTAAAGTGAGTGGAGTTGTTTTTGACTGACTCTGGAGAGCTCACTAAATGACATATGTTGGAGATCTGGTGTTCTTCAAAATCTGTATGTATTCAACCTGCTAATGAGGTACAGCTGCAGTTGATCACTCCTGGAAAGTTAGAAGTCGGAGAAAATCAGTTTGCTTGGCTTTTAACCTGGGCCATTGTTCAGGGAGAATACTTGTTCTGGCTCTGTGCATATCGGTGTGGGCTTTTTAGGACTGTTTATCAGATTTTTTTTTTTCTTTATTCTTTTATCATTGTATTTTTTAGAAGAGCATAAACCTAGGGCAAGTGTTATAACCTGCTATGCAATTGACTGATGAACACTGCAGTTGTGAAACCTCTAAAATGTCCAGCTATGGGGGAGTCAATCTCTTTGAGATTTTCTGTCTCGGTCCTTTGAGTGTTTTTAATGTGCAAGTGTCAGTGTGTGTACACAGATACTTGGTGATGTTTGTGTGCCTATGGATGATTTCTCTGGTGCCTGCCTGAAGTGGGTCTAGGCTAAGGTGTAAATCCAGTTGAGTAACAGCTACTTGGTTGCTCAGGTGGTTTATATGATTGAACAGAGAGTGCTTAGTGATTGCTTCTTAAGGCCTATTATAGTTCCTATGAGCTGAGAGCCCTCAGTTTTTAAAAGCATGTGTATAATGGCTGGTATACTTCAATTATAATTTTTCTTAATCAAGCAGCAAGATTTTTCCGGAAAATTTCTTTCATTATAATGTTCCTAAGTCTTTATAAAATGTAGGACTGTAGACTGTAGATTTGCTTTCCAGGAGAGTGACAGTCTCAAATTCACTGTCANTTATTGTTATCTGGTCTCTTTTTTTTTTTTTTTTTTTTTTAATTAATACTGTGTATTTGGAAGTTATGGGGGACTTGTAGCTTTGGACACTTCTTAGAAGGGCTTATGTTGGAAATGCACAGAGAAGACAAGAACAAATCTGAAAAAACGTAGAAGGTGAGAAGCATGGAAGGTAAAACGAAAAAAAAAAACCAGGAGGTGTTAAAGAAATTACATCTGACAGTGGAAAAAAAGCCTTTCTCTGAGAGGACAGAATTTTCAATGATGCAGTACTAGAAATATTCAAGCAGGAAAAAAATGGGCGGAAAAGTTGGGAGGGGTGTGTGTGTAAGCATTTCTTCTTCTTGTCCTTCACTTTTCACACAAATCCAGAATGTAAGTAACAGGGACACTTTTGAGAAGTTTAGGATGCACCTTGTGTAGAAGGTGTACAGGTAATTTGAGGCCTGTGAATGCTGCAGTGGTGGCAGAAATGTGGTTTTGGCTTTGGTCGGCTGCTTCTTGTGTGAATTGGTGGGGGCTGGAGAGAGGTTGAAACTCATATCTGGTAAAGTATGTGAATTTGTTTAGGTGAAACCAAAATGGATAAGACTCTTCTGTCCTCTGAAGCCTAAACAACATGAGCATGTTTAGTCAGAGATTGGTTTATGGTCTTGATCAAGGGTGTCAAACTCATTTTCACTGGGGGCCACATCAGCCTCGCAGTTGCCTTTGAAAGGCCAAATGTAATTTTAGGACTGTATCAATGTAGGAATAGTTACATTTGTACAGTCCTAAAATTATATTTGTCTCTTTGAAGGCAACTGCGAGGCTGATGTGGCCCCCAGTGAAAATGAGTTTGACACCCTGACCTAAAAACATACCCAATAATAATTTAGCTCATCTAGTGGGATGTCCTTCTTTATAAATGTCTAATCTATCTTAATAACCTTTTAAGATTTCAAGTCAGTGACAGGTGCTGGCAGTGCGGTGGCACTTGTAAGGCTGTGTGGTGCCTAACTAGAACCAAGGCCGTGTCTTTATCTGAGAGGGGAACAAAGGAGGGGATCTCACACATTCTTCACTTGCTCAAACAAATGAGCTCTCTTCTTCATCGCTAGCCCATGTCATGGGAGATAATTTGTGTTCTTTCAGGAGAACTTCTGAAACTGTTCCAGGAGAACTACTGGGCTATTTTGTATGTATATATGCATACTCTACTGGTGTAGCAGTATATGATTACTTCTTAATTTTATTTTTTCTACCTCAATTGCCTCATTACCCAGATGAATGTCACCCTGTCATTTGAGGGGAGGCTACTTACCCTGTATTAAGGAGGAAGAAGAAGATGCCAGTTCCGTGCAACCTTCTAAAAAGAGGTTACTCTGTGCCACTGCTTCTATAAAATGTCAACTCTTGAGGCCAATAAAACACTCTGCAGTAATTGAATGATCTGCTAGCATCTTAGTAATATGCCACTACATATATATATATATTTTTTTCATACAGTTATCAACAGAAGAAAAAGAGATCAATTTATATCCTAATGTGTGAGCTGATTGTTGTGCAGCCTTCACCCAGTGATTAAAAGGAGTGTTATTTTTTTTTTTATAGTGGTAGGAAATAATGGCAATGACATGACCGAGGCATGCTGCAAACTGACGGTTTGAGAGCATATCTTTAGAAATGCTACGTTTAGCTTCTGTTACCATTTGGGTCTCCCTTCTTGCTCTGATAGCCTCCCTTTGGAAATCTCAGGAACTCTAGCCTACAAATGAAAAGCTTCCTTTCAGCTGCAAAGGAATTAGTCTGTGTTCCCACAATATATATGCACTCATAGCAGCTTGAAATTATTTAATCATGAGAGCACAAGCCCTTACAATAGTAAAAATAATATTTACTGTATTGTTCATGTTACTGTAAGCCCTGGGTTGGTTGGTTTGCTTAGTGCAGCTGTGCTGAGCCTCAAAACTGTTTGATTTGAAACAATTCTGGCTTTTAAACATGTGAAGATAGTATGTTTCCCTATTGGCAACATCTTTTGATGAAAGGTGTGTTCTGAAATACAGTGTGGTTGTACATGAAGTGCATAGGAGCAGATTATGTAGCAGTTACATTGTATTGCGTAGTTGCCTTCTGGGTCCTCACATGAACTGATTATCGGGTTCCTAAGGACTTTTTTTTTAACCTCTTCTTATATATATTAAATGCACATGCACACCGAGAAAGTTGAAAATATTTTTTTTTGTTGTCTTGTAGTACAGCCCCTTTAGTAAGCTGTGGTGGGTGTTTTGCTGCTGGATGGGGGCCGTGTCCTTCTGCGTCGTGTCAGCCGGAGTGGTGCCCGTGACTCATTTCTGCCGTATGGAGAAACCATGTTCCCTCTGACTGATGAATAATTTGCCGCAGGTTCAACCTTGTTTTCACCGCAATGTCCTGACCTTAACTGGAGGGCTCCATATGCTTCCTGCCCTGTCCCTGATGAATAGGGCAGGAATTGGCAGTGGCGTGGGCTGCCCGGTGACCTGGCCGTGTGGCGTCTGGGTGGAGCGAGCTCCCATCGCTACTGAGCCAGCAGCTGGGAAAGCGAATTGCAGTAATTCCCTGGCTGATCCTTCCAGCGGGTAAAAAGCTTGTGCTGCAGGGGAAGGAGATGCCTGTGCTCTGACACTTGTTACATACACACTGAGATGAATTTCTACCTAAACGTTCAGAAAAGCAGCAAACAAACGGTGCAAGGGTTCTCTGCAGAAATTTGGGAATGTGGTGGCTGATTTCTGCGCTGGGCAGGGTGACAACTGGCAGCTTTCCCCTTGTGTCTGCCTGGATCAAACATGGCACACAGCAGTGGACACAGACAGCTTTCTGTAATATTTGACAGTTAAAAGAGTGTTTAATATCGCTTGTGCAGATGGAAGCAGGATGGTTGTATCTGTTTTGCTAAATTTCTCTACCATGTGGATTTTATACTGCAGTTATGAAATATCTCCTCTTTATTGAGATAAATTATTATTCAGGCTTGCTGAACTGTTCTGGTTCTGATTAAATTGAAATTAGGGCCCGAGATTACTGATTTATAGTATGTGGATGCAATGTTCAGTTGCATGCATGGGCTGTGAAGAGGGCTGGGCAGATACTGGAACTGTGACCATGTCAAAGATCACGTATTCCTTATTGTTCTGCTGAACTGGCTGACAGAGGAGCACACCAAGGGTTTTAGCTCCAAGGCAAACTTCTTAAAGAAATAGTGTGTGATGGCCGGGCAGGTCCTGTCCCTGCCTGTCCCCTCCTGTGCTGGTGACTGGTTCCAGCCCAGCACTTTTGTGTGGTTGTCCCTGCAGCGTCCCCCAACACCGAGGCTTCAGGACTGCCTGCTTCGACTTGAAACAGAGCATCAGGCTGGGCTTCCTGAGCTGGTGAAGTGGAGACTTTAGTGTAACTTCTTTTTCTTTCAGCTATACTTTTGCCCTGCTGGAATTGTGCAGCTTGATCATTTTAAGCTTCAGATTATTTGAAGAGGTTGTTAGCTGGTTTAGTACCTTATAATGTGAAATATTAAAGCAATTCATAAAACACTCTGTGCAGACCATTGAAATTAACTTCTGCTCCCAGGTCATCTACAGTAAAATCAATATTTACTTGACCTGTGTGACCTAAGTCTTTTTATATATAAGGAAAATGTTTATTTCCATTGCTGCTTTTAGTGTAGCAAAAGGATAGTATAGTTGATACTTTCAGAAAGTAGAACAATAGATCCTCTCTAAAGCTACTTTTGCTCTTTTCTGTACAGTCCATATACAAATTTCTGTCAGGCACACTGCTTTCTAAAAAGTTAGTTGTTATTTCTCCACTTCTAATGCAGAAAGCAAATAAATAAGATTGTTATTGTTTTAGTTGCTGAAATAAATATAAACTTGGAATTGAATATTTGAAAACTAATCTGTAAAACTAAATATCATCCATTTTCTTTTCTCTGATTTTCTATATTGTAGATCTTGCATTAATTTTTTTGACCAAATAGTTTGCTACTAATTCTTGTTGTGGTTTTCCTTTCAGTGAATAAGTTTTAAGCTTCAGCTTGCTGACGATGATTTGAGATTGAAGGTTATACACGGATTCTTAGAGCTGTGTAAAAGAAAGGCAGAAAATGCTGTCACCTGATGTCTCACCATCACCATTCCTGTATCTGTTGCCATGAAATCTCATGCGAGTATTCCTTATCTAATCTACAAGCGGTAACTCCAGTAGCTAAAAAAAAAAAAAGTTTCCAAGTGTGGGTTAAACAGATAAGTTTCTTGTGGGGTCATGCCTCAACCTTTTGTTTAGTCATTGTGAATACATGTAGAGACCTTCAGAATGATCAAGCTCATTTCTCAGCTTAATAAAAATGAGAGAAAATGTTGATAAACTCCAGTGTCAAATGATGACTTACTGATAGAATACTTTGCTGTATTAAGCAAGCAATAAATGTGCTGAGCACTTAAATGGAAGCAAGGTATTTTATTCTTTTGGTTTTGACCTATGGTCAGAACTGATTATACCAAAGTTAATATTAGCAGCAAGAGGTGCAAGTACTAATACCTAGACAGGGCTACACCAATTGCAGTATAACTCTTGTGTTTTTAGTTAATTCTGATGTAGTTTCATTCTTGTCTTTAGTATAGTTAAATGGTATGTTCTTGAAAATAATCGAACAGTCTGTTAGTCCTGCTTTGATGCACAGTGCAAGCCTTCTATTGGAGCTGTGTTTGGTCTTGAGTAATTTATCAGTGGCTAAGGGGAAAAAGAAGTGCTTCTTGTAAGTCATTTTGTTGGTTTTGCAATTGAAAGAGAAACCAAGATATTGCTGACAATGCAAGATATGTTATCCCTCCAAGATATTTCAGTTTGGCAATGGGTTAATATCAGAAAACAGTGTTCTTTAATTCATTGTTAGAATCAAATGATTTATGAGTGGTAGTGTGCAGTATTATGATACGCTTTTCTTGTATGTAGAGAATCCATCTTGTTTCTCTGGTTGTGGGGTTTTTTTGTTTTTTTTTTTTTTTTTTTGTTTGTTTGTTTTTAATATATTTGGTGGTTGGTTTTTTGTGTGGTTGTTTTTTGTTTTGTTTTTTTATAACAATAAAAATAGCTTCACGAGTTTGCCCTCAGGAGTTAAGCTGGAATTCTTTTATGGCCAGGTAAACTAGTTTACTACCTTATCTGACATTCTTTCCTGAGCTAAGGGAAAGCTTTTTCTGCATAAATTGCTGTAAGTGTGCCTTGTTGCAGTTGATATTGTCTTTATTGACTCTGCAAAACAGGTTTGCTGTTCAATCCCCACGGTGGGTTGGCCTTGGTGGCTGCTGGATGCCCACCCAGCTGCTCCCTCACTCCCCACCTCCACTGGACAGGGGGAGAAAGTAAGATGGAAAAGCTTGTGGGTTGAGATAAGGACAGGGGTAATGTTTGTCAACGTCAACCGTGGGCAAAGCAGACTTACCTGGGGGGAAATTAATGTATTGACAAAATAGAATAGGATGATGAGAAACAAACCCCAAAATCCTAAACCACCTTTTTCCTATGTCTCCCTTTCTTCCCAGGCTCAACTTCACTCCTTTATTCCCAAATCCTTGCACTCCTCCCACAGTGGGAATGAAAAAGCATGCTTATTTAAGTTATATCTTAAAATAGATTTTTTAAAAAAATTATTTGTGAGAAAAGCTGGCTTTTCTTGGCAGACATGTGTGGTCAACCCTCAGCAAAAGCACAAGCTTGAAAACCTATGGTCCAAAAATTTCCAGATAGTAAAAATAGACTATGGAAACATAGAAGTTGTCAGAAACAAATATGATTCTGAAAATAGCTCGAAATATGATTTAGCAAATACGCTAATGCTTGTGGGAGCGAAGTTTGGCTTGACGGTGTTTCCTTGTACCTTCCTTTATGGTGTGTGCCTCTAAAACCAACACAAATGAAACCCATGTTGAAGCAAGCAGACTTGCGTTAAATATTTGCAGCATCTTGGAAACAGCCCTCGTCAGCTGTTAAGCAAGTGCAATGTTCTGCTGCTCTGTGTGTAAACACTGCTCTTGGTTTTAAAGGCATCGAGGGAGGAAGCCTGCAGGAAAAGTAGGGCTGGTTTACAGCCAATATAAGCAGAAGTAGTGGATGTTTTCTAGCCCGTTTTGCTGAAGTCCTGGCATGGCATTCCTTATTCCCATGTGCTGTCCTGCCTGCAGTGCACACAAAACTGCATGCCCTGAAATTGTCACTTTCCAGAGTGACAGAGGTTGGGTCAGGCCACAGTGGTAAAACTTATGTGTCCTTACAGCATTGTCCTAGCGAATACCCTTGAACGTTATACACAGCAGAGCCATCACAGGTAAATAATTAGCTATTGTTTTGACAGTGTTAAGGTATTCTTTGTCTGTATTATAGGAGAATATTTGGCTAGCCAAAAAATACTAACACTAGCTATTAAAAAACCAACCCAAACCTACAAACAAAACCAACCAAACAAAAAAACCCCCACAGTCCCATCCCCCCAAAACCCACAAAACAAAAACCCCAAACAAAAAAATCCCACCACAAAAACCAAACAACAGAACCAAACATATCTAAGTACGTACACAAATTTTCAGTGTCTGGAGGAATTAAGAAAAATAATTGTTCTTCATCAGTTCAATAGTTCAGCATTAATTAATTAAAAATGGGATGTGGCACTATGAATAAATCTGTAACCATCTTATTTTTCACAGTGTGCTCTGTGGGAGCAGAGCAAAGTTGATGCTGGAGTTGGTAGAAGTTCCTGTAAAATGGCTCAAGTGTCCTGCAAACCAACACGTGTTGTGGGAAATGCTTTGCTGCCTTAGCTTAGCTCTTGAAGACTTTTGCAGCAACCAGATAATCTCTGACTTGCTTCATTATGGACTGCTTTCCAGTGGAGGGGTGCTCTCTCATGTCTAATAAATCACGGAAGCTTTTTTCTTGTTTCTCTGTCTTTGTATATTCATTCTCCTGTCGTGTTTTTGTGCCAGTAAAAGTGAATTATTGAGCCTTCACCTTTGCAAGAAACAAACCAAATGTACAGTTGAGGAAGAGTTAAAACAAGGTTCTGAAATGGCAACTTAGATTGTCAAAGAAATATTTCTTTTGGGTAAAGCTGCCTAGTATAGGTGGTAAGTGATGCTGTGTGTGCTTTTAACTTTGCACAAGTATGATATTGCTTAATAGTGTGGTGGTTTTTGTGTCGCCTTTATCTTTCCTCCTTTTCTGTTATGCTTAAATATCTCTTTGAAGGTCTTTGATAAATCTTCCATTTCTTGGGCTCTTGTTTCATCCGTTCCTTCGTGACGTTACTATTAATATGGCACTTCTCTATCTCTTCACTCTAAGATTTTGTGTCTTATCTGATACCTGCTTTCTGTCTCCCTCTTTCCCCCTCCCTAAATTCCTTTCTGTTGTCATGTGGTTTAGAGATTGACATGATCCAGATGAAGAACTTGTGTCAGACGGTTGGAGATGACATGATAAATACAAACATCCACGTCTTATCCTTGCTCACTCTTAATCTTTTGTAATTCTTCCTGCTCTCCCAAGGATAATTGTCCTCACATACTGCTTTCTTGTATGGCTTTGTCCACTTTGCTAAAGGTAGAGAATAGAAGGTAGAAATTAATTGTTTTCTGGAAGATGTCTTTTATTTTATTTATTTTTTTTTTCCCCATAATGTTACTGTCTAGGAGGTGAAGGCAGTACAGCTTGGCTGCTGGAGTTCTGGGTCACCTTCTTATGCTCCCTTACTGAGCCCAAATTACATTCTGCATTGGAAGGGTGAGAAGGCTGGTAGTCACCCTTCGTTGCTGTTCCTTTTTGCAGCTGTGTAAAGGCTTGAGGAATAACAGTGAAGCATTGTGACATGAACAGAAAGAGTGGAACAACGTGGCTCTGATTATAGAGAAGACTAAAGCTTCTGAGCTTTTATTTAATTTTTGGCAAGTTGTTGTTGTTTTCTTTGTATACTTTGTATCCTATACTTTGTATACTGGAGACAAACCTCTTGCATGTAGAAGGTTGTAATTAAAAGCACCAAAATTCAAGCTAGCATAACAGGTCTTAGTCATGCTAATTCTTTTGAGAGCAGAAATCTTCACATATATTCCTTTTTCTGCCCTCCTTTGACACTCTGGTGATTCTTCCTTTACACTCTTTCCCTTCACACAGTTTTCACTTGCCATCTACAAAATTTGGGGGTTCTGCTTCTGAATAAACTGAAGTTTGCAAAAGTTGTTGTCTGAAGACAGTCATGGCGTTTCACAGTTGGACTGAAAAGATGCAGCAGGATGAAGCCAGGGAGCCGGATTCTGGTCCATATTGCCTTTTTAGCGCTTGCAGAGGCCTTGTTAGCTGGCCTGTGCAACTTTTAGGGGGATGATAGAAGTATTTAGTAGAATAACTGTAAAAAAGGGAAGACTGTGTAGCTTCTGGCCACCTGAGTTGCTCTTCAAATGTGAATTTTCATTTCCAAACCTACTGGACAGTGATAAGTTTTCTTGCGCTCTTAGAGCAAGTAGCAGGTACATAGATGACTGTCACATTCAAAATGCACTTGGTCCAGCTGCGCCAGTTCACAGACAGGTGTGTAGTCAGAAGAATTCTTTCCTTGCCGCTTTGATGTGGTAGGCTTCGTGAATACTTGGGTTTTGTAAATGATCCTACTTGTGCCACGGGTTGGTGGTATGTGTCAGCGGTGGACAATCTGAAATATGAGCAGTGTATTGCAGCTTTCTCCGTGATGCTTCAGACAGCGATGTGCAGGAGTTCATATGCACTTCTGTGCATCGTTACTACTGTTTCCCATTTCCTTGCTCCTTTGCAGCTTAAAAAGTTCTATTTCCTTTTTTACTGCTGCTTTGGTTGTGTGTTCTGGTTAACAAAGTATTCTAACTTTTAATGAGTAGCCTTAAAATAGCAATAGTGTGGAAAATTAGAAATTGTAGGTGACATCAAACTAAATTAGAGATCTTCAGATGTGACTATCTAATCCATATTATGCAAGTTAAACTTCTTTACCATTGCATTGTGGATGAAAATGTTTGTGGTGTTTCTTAAAGCACTAAGTGGTTTTGTGGTTTAGTTTTTGTGACTGTTGTCCAAAGGAACAAACAGCTGCAGAAAAATCTTGGAATAGGTGTTTAATATTAAGCTGTTTAAGGTCCTCAATGGTATTCATATTACAATGGTTTAAGATGATATGTTAAAGCAGAGCAACTTAAAAGACCTGTGTAGGTGGGAAATGGAATCTAACTAAATTGCAAGCGTGATAACATAGTTAAATGTCACAAATATTTGGAAATTACAAAGCAGCCAGACACAAGCTGACTATTTGAAAATCTCATGTGTCATATCCTCCTCCCTGCTTGCCTCTGAAGGCAAAATACTAACTATCCCCAGCCAGTGTAATCACTTAAGTTTTGCCCGATGTATACATCTGGGTATGTCTGCAAAATCACATTGCTGTGAACTTGAGCAGGATTAAGAAAAAAAAAACCATGCTGATGAACTGAAGAAGTCACAGGGTATTCCAGATTCATTGTGCTGCCCTTCTGAGATCAAGCAGGGGAAGACACCTTGGTGAAAGGCTGATTCAGGGCTAATACATACTTAATCTGACCTCTTACTACAGTAAGACCGTGTGGAGAACGACCAGAGCTGCTGTATCTCCCTTTTTCTTAGCAAACAAACAACACCCAACCAACCAACCAAAAACCAAACCAAATATCACTGTAGCAGTATGTGGTGCTCTTGGAATTTATCGATTGGTATCTCAGAGTGCATCTGCAAAATAACAAGTGAAATGTCACAGCTTCTACCAAATTTTATCAATTGTATTGCTCTTAGTTTTGCCTTGTGTGATGCAGATATGACTGGCACAAGTACTGACGTTACTTGTGATAATTAAGAACGCAGAATGTTGAAAGTAAACCTTTTTTTTCTTTTATGTTTGTAGAAAAGGATCTAAAATTGAGTTAAATGTACTTTCTAGATGCATTGCCCCCTTTCTGCTGACATCTAGTTTGTAGTATTTACAACTAAAGATTCGAAGGCTAGTCATGTGAGGACTGCAGTGTCTTTAGGAGATTGCCTGTGATTTCAATTTTGTACTTGTATTTCACCCTGTTCATACCTCTTGTTCTTTCTGTGATGGTAATGTTATTTGAGTAGTTCAGAAATAATTATCTTCCTTTTATTAGTTCTGTTGACGTGTTACTTCTGTTGGCGTAACATGAAGAGCATGAAATGTGTTGGGTGTTTGGTTTTTTTTTTGTTTGTTTGTTTTTAAACTTTTTAAACTACTGAGCTTTGTTGTTTGCCATAAGTGCATCGTTTTATCAAGACTGTGAAATTCTTGTAAACATATATGAAGTTAATATGTTATAGTCGCTTTCTTAGAGAAGTGCAAACACATGTTAAATAAAAAGCAAGTTTCTCTTAACCCCATTGGGGAACCACATAAAAGAGTTTTGCTTTTCTTTGGTAAAGAGCCAGTCTTTTCGCATACTTCTGGGATTGCATCCCTGCCTCCTCCCCATGTCCTTTCTCTCCCTCCTTTGACCCTTCACCTCTGAGCAATTACAAATCCAGACCCTTTGCAACCTGCTCAGATATGCAGCAGCAATTTGGGCTTTGCTTCCTCAGAGCTGACTGATGCTTAGTAATGTTCACATGGGCAGGTCTGAAGAGGCTAAAGTGTGTCTGGCTCTTGGGGGAGCCCAGGATGTGCAGATGAGGTGCAAACAGCCACCCTCAGACTGGAACGTTGTACTGAACCCTGCCTTCAAGCACAGCTCTAGCTGTGCTTATACCACGTATTTCTTTTGGGACATCTGGGAAATGATAATTCAGTACTATTTATTTGTAATAAGAAACATTATTTTATGCTACTTGCAGATATTTTTTTTGTCTAGGTTGAGGGTGTAAAAGCCTTGGAAGTAATTTCCTCCTTGCGTTATGTGACCCCGGAAACATTCCAGGCCAGGCTGGACGGGGCTCTGAGCAACCTGATCTAGTTGAAGATCGTTGCAGGGGGGGTTAGACTCAATGAGCTTTGAAGGTCCCTTCCGACTCAAACTGTTCTACAATTCCATGAATTGGTGATCTTGTGCTGACGTTTTCTGGGGTGAGGGTTAAGTGCTGATATTACTTTTAATCCAGTATGACATTGGAAAGACATATGTATTTTTATTGATTGAAATATCTCAGACCAAATGCTCTGAGTTTCAAGGTAAGTCTTTGAATTGAGGAAATGATCATTTTGTATTATATCAAATACTTTTGTTTGCTACAGAGGTTGTATTTTGCTCTGATATATGGCCTCCCTTTCTTACTGGCAGAAAGAGTTCATCTGCCATGTAGTTATAGTCTTTTCCTCAAAATAAGTGAATTAAGCCAGAAAAAGCTTTTCTTTGACACAGCTTTGGCTGTGCCAGAGGAAGTTGTATTATTAGTGATGTCCATGCACATTTTTCGTATACCAAGCCCATGTAGTAGTGCCAGCAAAACTCAATAGTAAATATCTAAGTTTAGATGCTGACTTACGCCCACTTGTGGTAAAAGCTTTTTTTTGGACTAAACCTCAGTGTTTCTTCATGTGTTGTAAGCTGGTTTTCATTTTGGAGGTCATTCAAAGATACAAGGGCCTTCTGTTTGAGGGAATTCCTAACCACTTGATTTGGAAACATTGTTGTCTAGTCAAGTCAAAGTTGCATCGCAGATTTGCTTTCAAAAGGTCTTGAACACTTTTACTGAACTAGTCTCTTCATCTTCTGTGTTGGCTGTTTCAACATTGAAATTGGTCTGATGAGCTGGTTTATATTGCTTAGATCTCTTCAACCTGGGTATTTGGACTCACGGTTCTTGTGGGATTTTTGCTCAGAGGAGCAGGTTACCATAAGGAGGGCTGTGCTGGGTTTAGTCTGGAGTGGTACCTGTGGTGGTGTCCACAGCTAGATACCCTGTGCTCTTACTTCTTCCATAAGCACACCTTCAGTGATATTTCCTCTAATATACCTTACTTGCCAGTGGTTTGCAGTTCAAGGGTTTCTTCAGCATAAATTATATCCTTCTTTTCGTGGACTCTTAATTCCGTAAGCTTGTCTCTGCTTTTTCAGTCCACTTATTCTAGTGCCCTCATTTGTCTTGCTTTCACTGGTTGTTACCATTATTAATTTTGGTACTTAGACTAGCGATATCAGGCTGCAAACTCCAGCCTCAGTGAGGCACAGACAGCACCTGTTCTGCTGCAGGGACATTGACCTTCAGCAAAAGAGAGAGTTGAGGACTTGAAGCTCTTGAGCTGTCTCAGCTGCCCACTGGGCAAGAGCCGTGAATGCTGACCCACATGGTGCCTGACTCCTCAGCACTGGGAAGGTGGGCAAGAACCCTTTCTGAAAATGCTCCCAGGACAGGTTTACACCTGTGAGTGTGGCTGATATACTGGACTTGTTGCTGGAGGCAGCAGTAAGAATCTGACTTGTAATTATCTGCTTTCATTGGGTGATCTTTCTTTTTGTATAGCAGCTTTCTAGGAAGCTAAAGGTGACGTGTCTATTCTGAATTTTACATGCCCTCACAAAACCATCTGGTGTGTTAGAGTGACAGTACTCAAACCCTACATTTACACAGGTTCCATCACAGTCTGCTTAAAAATTGGTCATTAAATAATGAAAGCACAGGGATTAGGATGTGTACGTGTAATCCTTTGACTAAACAACTGGATGCTGAAATCCCGTGGCTCAGGTTCTGCAAAAGGCTTGACAGACTTTGAACTTGGTTGCTCTCCTTTGCCCGGGCCATTCCTGTATCTTCTCCCGTTTTGATCACGCTTCTTGGAGTAGAAAGTCTTCTGTGGGCTCACACTAATGGTGGTCAGTGGCTTACCTGATTGCATAAATACCTATTTTAATGCATTCCAGATATTTATTCTGCAATTGTCAAACACAATTTTATGTACTTTCAGAGCAGTTAATTAGGGAAAGGGGTTCAACTTCGGGGCCTAATTAATTACTAAACTAGGGAATGAAACGTGAGTTTAATTAGGATATGGGATTAGCAGTGCCTTGACCTACTGCTGTTCTGATCAGATGACAAAATAAAATTCTCCTGTTTGCCAGAAGCCACAAGAAGTGACCATTCATCATACTTCACTCCAATTTCTCCTTTACTTTTTCACTCATTAAGGTGTCTCACTAGATACAAAAAATAGATAACACACCTTTATGGCTGTGTTTCTTCTTGTCTCTAGAGAAATAGCAATTTCTGGATGGACAGGATCCTCAAAGCTTTGTTTAGCATCACGTTTTTCTGCTCGAAGTTTCCCCCGTTCCTAGTGGTGTGATACTTCTTTTCCTTGGCCAGCAAAGGAATGTGACTGGGAAATGAAATACTGATTTTATCTCAAGAAATGGTCTTGCCTTTCACTTAATCTTCCTCACTAGGGCTGGGTGACTGTACAAAACACTTTGCTTACTTTGCGTAGGTTCTGTGAAGCTAAAAGCAGGTTAACTTTCAGTGATAATTTTTGTAGTTAGCTTGCTGGAGTATTTTAGGGATAGAAATGAGAATATTTGGTGTGGTTTGTGCTAGCAGATACTTTGGATTTAAATTATTCGGTCATCCCATTCATTCTTTTTGCTTGCTTGCTTCTCCTTTATGTTTAGAGCGCCACTATACCATATGAATCCTAAGGGCTTCCTCTAAACCTACATTTCAGGTTTCATTTTAGTAATTAAAAAGGTTAATAGGCTGAGGTAAATAATTTACAGGCATCAGCATGACTGAACCTTGACAAAATAATGGAATAGCTAATGAAACTCAGACTTAGCCTGTCTGTAAACAAAAGAAACAATTTATGCTTTTTTGTAAACTTTATTTGCCTTTTAGTTTCTGTAAAGACTGAGCTCAGCTTTGCTGCTGAGATCAGTTTGCAACAGTTTGAGTTGAGGAATACCTTGTATCTGGGCTTGCTCCTCCCCTGCTTCTGTCTTCCAAGCCGTGCTTGCCGAGGGATTTGTCTGAGTAACATGGCTTAGTGTGAGTCTTGGTTGTAAAGAGCTGAACGTGTTTTGTCTTGGTTACAAGTTGGCCACGGAAGAGTGTAGAAGCTCCCCAGGATGTAGTCTGTTCAGTGAAAGTGTGTTAGTGAGCAGCTTCCCAGCAAGTGGCTTAATGAGCTTTAGAGACTGGCAGGTTTGTGAGATGGGAGCTTGCTTCCTTTCTCTTTCATTCTTTTTCTTTACCATGAGCATGCTGTGTGTTCTTGGACCTATTCCCCTCTACTCAGTGCTGGTGAGGTCATACCTGGAATACTTGGTTCCCATATACTGCTCCCCAGTATAGAAGGGACGTGAACTGGAGTGAGGCCAGTAGAGAACCAGCAAGATGATGAATGGGCTGGAACATCTCTCCTGTGAGCAAAGGCTGAGAGAACTGGCACTGTTCAGCCTGGAGAAAAGAAAGGTCAGGGCGATGCTACCAAAGTTTATAAATACCTGAAGGGAGGGTGCAAAGATGGTGGAGCCCGGCTCTTCTGAACAGTGCCTAGTCACAGGACAAGAAGAAATGAGCACAAACTAAAACACAGGAAATTCCATTTGTACTTAAATGAATAGCACAGGTTACCCAGGGAGGTTGTGGAGTCTCTGTCCTTGCAAATGTTCAAAGCCTGACTGGACACGGCCCTGGGCAACCTGCTCTGACTGTGGGGGTGTTGGACTGGACAAATGATCTCCACAGGTGCCTTCTGACCCCTGCTGTGCTGTACTTCCTGTGAAAAAAACTTCACAAAAGTTTACTAAACTTCTTCGGAGCAATGCGAAGAGTGGTAGATTCATATGGGCAGTGAAGCTTGCTTAATACTTGTAAGATGGCTTGAGACATTTGTATGAAAGTGCTAGAATACTTTTATTGCAGTGATTATAAAGTTACAAAATTGTATATACGAAAGGTAAACTATACATGTTCATTATGATTGTTTTTTTTGGGGGGGGCCTAGAAATCTTGTTCCATATGACAAAGAGTGTTATAGCTTTTTAAAAGACGCTTTGCTGATCTCTTTTGTTAATTTCTGAGTTAATTAGTATTGCAAGTTTAAATAATTTACTAGTTACCTTCCATAAATGAAATATAATTGCTTGTGTGCGTTTTTTTTGTCTTAAGAAAGTATTTCTAAATACCACCAGAGATTTAAGGCAATCAAACTCAGAAAACTAGTACCCTGAGTTTGCATAACTCAGCTGCTGAAGTTGCTGTGTTATGAATGTCATATATACTGGAGTGCTAGGAAAGATTTAAATTCCATGGGGTTATAAATTCCATTTGTTTATAAATCACTCTAGTCTGCATGCCGCTCTCACTGAAATGGCACCTATATGGTCCCTATTGAGAGGTACTTAGTTAACTTGCAGAAATGTTTAAATAGCTTTTATGTAAACTTATGTTAACAACATATACTTTTTTGAAATCTGTTGATTAATGTATTTTCATGAGGAAAGTAGGATGCTCTGATTATGCTTGTCTCTCCATTTTTTTCCCCTGCAAAAATGATCCCATTTTGATTAAGTAGTGGGAAATTTAATCTAATTTTTGTGTCATAGAGCTAATTAAATAGTACAGGTTGAGTGAAAAATCAATGGCTGGAGGAAGAAGAGGCCCTGAATACAGTGCCTCCACTAAAGAAGAAATTCTAAAAAAAAATATGTGGGTGTCTTTCCTGCTGCCTGGTGGGTGGCCAGAGTCTGCATGTGAGGTCCAACCTGAAGCATACACAGCTACCTATGGCCTGTACCTTGTGTGCTGGGATGGGGTGGGACCTCACAGTGAGAAGCCAGAGAAGTCATGAGGAGGAGCTGGCACTGGGTCTATACTAATATATAGGAAGCCAAGCATTATTAATCTGCTTCTTAGGAAACCGGAGCTGCGTAGTAATATGTAGGAGCCAGGTATTATTAGTTTACATCTCAGGAATTGGCCTCTGTTTGTGTGGGCAAAAGCTGTTGACACAGAGGGGTTTAGAGCAGGAAAGATGTTGGACTGTGGTGGAAGGAGATTTGGGACAGAGTGAGGAGAGATGGGTGGAGTAACCTGGGAAGAAGTTGGGCAGCTCTGAAGATACGGATCAGGAAAGCTTTTAATATTTTGGAGTGAAAAGACAGAGAATAGAGGATGAGGAGGATTTTGGATTTGCAGACTTTTGTTTTTTGGAAAAGGAAGATAGGAAAACCTCTGGTTGAACAGAGTTGGGATAGAAAAGAGACTCTGGAATATGAAGGGGTACAAGTTCATTCAGCATTGTGAGTAAGATCTTTGCAGACTGCCATTGTCTTTACCTGTTGGTCACGAAGAACAAAATAATCTCTCCGGTCTGGTGGTGTGTTTAATTATATGAAATGTGATGATTTGTCCTTATTGCACATAGCAAATCAGCCTTCCCAGCCTGATACAGGTTTGGAGCTCTGGCTCCAAGCATGGAATATGTTGCGTAATTGTTTCCTGCACGTTGCATCTCTAACGGTACCTGGAAGAAGTTGACTCTATGATATTACTGCATTTCCTTATGCCACACCATGTTTGCTTTTCCAGTCAATTATGAGAACTTTCGGAAAAGCTTACTCCTATGTGTAAGGGTTTTTTTTAAGGAAGTTTGCAACAGAGTATGACATAATCATATGTGGAAAACAATGTTATGTCTTTTGTACTGTGAACATTGTTTCCTGAAGATGTTCAAACAAGGTTGTTTGTGATGTCTGCCTGATTTGAAACTGTGCCATACCTAGCCAAGAGAGATACTTGTATATATACAGTTTATGGCTTGGCTTCCTTCTCTGGCCAAGCAATATTGCTTACTTGGGTCTGGGCAGGGTCTCTGACATCTGTTGTGTGTCTGCTTCCTTCTGGTATGCAGATGGGCTTTTTGTGGGGACAGGAGATTAAGTTAGATGATGACAATGATCCCTCTGACTTCATATTCTGTGAATCATGTCCACAAATGCAAGCGAGCCTAATAATAGCGCTAATTTGGGAAGAGAAAAAAGAGCAGATGGCTAATACCAACTTGTGGAAAGCGATTTTGTTTTCTTTGTAACCATTCAGACATGCAACGATCTGTGTTCATAAAAAACAAAACCAAAAACCAAAAAAAAAACCCCAAAGCTCCAAACAAACACCCCTGCAACTCCCAAAAACCAAAAAAAAAAGAAACCAAACAAAAAATCTCCAAACCCTCAAAACAAACCAAAAAACAAACCCTTAAAAACACTAACAAACAAAACCCCAAACAAAACAAACTTTCAAACAAACAAAAAAACCCCCAAACCTGAGACGTAGTAAATCTAGTTTGCAATTCCTACCTTTTATTTGTGTCTGTAGATTTACTCTTTCTTAAGTGCCCTCCTGTTTGTGTGCTTAGAAATGTCTTGATTGCCAGATTTTTGGCAGGAGTTACCAGTCTTTCCGTGTGCTGATTTTGTTGGTTGGGACCTGGGGGGGATGGTAAGAGCATCTTCCTCTCCTTGTGGGTGAAGTTTGTCTTTTAGTGTCTAGAGGGCACATGTAATCCAATCCACTCTCTGTCATCAAAGGGGTATTTGTGACACTTTTTTTTTCAGTTTCTTTTTTCCACAGTGCACTTACTGACAGCTGAAACCTATTTTCTTAACCAAGAATTTTGAAGAAACTTTTCCAGCTCCAAACGCTGGTCCGTGATCACTGGCGGTTTGTGATGTATATGCCCAAACGTATGTGTGTGGCACATACAGGCTTCCCAGGGCTGTCCTGCGCTGGGAGCTGGTGCTGGTTGGTTTGACCAAATGTTAGGGAGCTGTTGGAGTGAAATGTGGGGTTCTCAGGCCCTGGTGACTTTCTGTAGCAGCCCCATGTAGGTGTCAGGACACTTTTCCCTCAGTTCTCGGTTTTGCGTTGTTGTCCCGTGAAAACACCAGGTCACTGGCTGAGCGGCGTGGGCTGTCAGGCCTGGTGCTGAGGCATTATTTCTGTATCTGAAGTCTTGCTGTTGTTCCCCCTGGTTTCCCTTTTAACATCATTCCAATGCACTGAGACCGGCAGCGTGGCGTGTTAGATTACTTTTGCTGGGAGGTATGGCAACAGCTATTTTAATATTGCTTCAGCTGTGGGGATGCTTTCCTCTAAGTTATCAGTTGCTGGGGGATTTTTTTATTGTGAGGTCAATACAATTTAACTTAGACCCACAGCACACTTCAGGGAGAACCAAGGGGGTTCCTCATTACTTGTCTGTGTAGTTTGGTCTATACACAGAATTTACAATTTGGGCAACTGCATTTTGTGCAGCCGTTGCTGTAGGCAGGCATCATTACTTATTTTTTTGTTGTTGTTGTTGTTAGAGATGCTATTTAATATAACTTTTTGCTCAACTGATGAAGTTTCGTGGAAGGAGAAAGAATGAAGAAAAGCTTTGTGCTCACCAGTGACTGCAGAAATTAAAAACTCATTGTAAAGATGAAAGCTTACAAGTTAATTACTTGTTGCTGGAGCCATTTGTTCTATCATGGTGTTGCAAGAGAAAAGGGGATCTGCAGAAAATCTTAGCTTTTGCTTTCTGTTTCTTAAAAAAAACCCAAACACCCTCCCCCCCTAAAAAAAGCCCAACTCAACCCAAAACCTCAGAGCTCCTGATAAAAATTATTCTATGTTAATGAAGTCAGGGTCCAGTAGTCCCAATGAGCATTATAGGTTCTTCTGTGAGCTCTGTGGTCACAAACTCTGGTGCTTTGTGGCTTACTTGTTTTTTTGCCTCTTGCTAGTGGGGATAAAAACTGCACTGGTTTCTATCCTCAAATTTTAGATACTTATTTTGTGTCTTTTTATATATGAATGAGCCTGACGGAGTTTGAAAAAAAGATAGTTACTTTCAAAATGTTTTTTCTATCCAGAAAACCCTGCACCCAAGAATACAACACTCTTTCTGTTAATGCTGTCAGTGTTTCAGATGGGTGCTAGTCCTGGGTGGGGCAGTGTCTAAGATACTCTTGCTTGCCTAGGGCTCAGGCAAAGGGATGTTTCTAACTCCGTTGCATTCCAAATGTCTTAATTGAAACCCACAGGCTAATTCCTTCTTTTATTTCTAAATTCCTTTGCTGAGAACTTAAATAATGAGGTGGGGAAGGCAAATTTAAGTCTTAAAATGTGAGACAGCCCTTGGTAACTTGTGCTGGAATGGTTGGGCAATTTCTGTACTTTGTTTGCTGATCTAGTCTGTGCACTTCTCCAGGGCATTTTCATTGTAGTGCTGCTCTGCCAGCTGTTTTGGGTGTGATAACTTCTGTCTTTCAAAAACTAAATAACACAGTTCTGTCATGTAAGCATGCAAGGCGTTTTGGGGGAATAAGAAATCTGGCACTCAGTATGAAGCAGAGGTTGAGTAAAGGGCAAACCGCAATCCAGTGAGGCTTTTGTTTTTATCTCTATTTTTAGATCATTTAGATTCCTTTTTGCTCCTGAACATGATATGCACAAGGTAACAGGTTGGACTTGAGCTGCAGTTTCAAAGTGCCCAAATAAAATTAAAGGACATTGTTGAGGGTGACGGGGGTACGTAAGGCTATACAAGTGGCTGTTGGGGGCAGCTGAATGCCAGGGTCCAGGCTGGGCATCTGATCACAGGAGCCGGTGGTTTTGGGCGTACTCCAGTTGCATGGGCATATACATCATACTGTATAACAGAAACAGGCTTCAGCAAACAAACATACCGGATAGGAAGCTTTTATTCTCTCTGTTGTCATCACAAGAGATTAATTCTGTGTGTGTGTGTGTTTAGGTTTATTTTTATTTCCTCTTAAAGGAACAAACTGTTCTGACATTGGCCATTATAAGTCCATTAAGTGACAGGAGGGGAGGCAGAGCCGTATTGGCCAGAGGAAGCGGTCGGTAGGTGATGAAATAGAATTTGGCCCTGAGTCAGTCCTTGGCTTTCATTGTCAGACTGTGGCAGTGTGAAAAGAAACACAAATGTTTGGGTGCCTTGGTGAATTTGTTTCTCACTGGGCTGTGACTTGCTGACATTTTTAATATCTTGTGTGAGAAGTTGACTGGCTGGAGCACCATGTGCGTCAGGGGTTAGCTTTACAGGCTCAAAGGAATCTAAAGAAAATAGATTTGAGGGATGAAATAACTTGCCACTGTTGTTAACCAAGCACCAGCATTTCAGTTATGAATTTCTTTCCATGGATTTATGGCCAAAAGCTTGACATCAACTGTAACTATAATGACCAATTACAAAAATCCTAGTTTCAGAGGCTTTTATAAAGGAAATATGAAAGCAGAGCCTGATGGGCCAAGTATCATCCATGGGTTTTATAACTGAGCAGGATGTTTCGGGAAGACAGGAGTAGTGGGGGTTTTGATTCCCTTTTTAACTGAAATAGAAATGATGCTCTGATACTGAAGAGATGATGGGGTACCTACATTCATATTCTTTCACCATTAAAGACTAAGTAACTAACTAGTTTGTGTTTGCCAAAATCATGTGTTTTTTGGTTTGTTAGTTGTGGATGTGTGTGTTCTGTGCTGTGTTGTATGTAGTGGTGGTGTGGTGTTGGTGGGTTTTTTTGTTTGTTTTTTCCCCTCCCTAGCAAACCTTCTTTTTGAAAAGAGGGAAAAGGGACTGTCTTTTTTAGTAAGTGTCATGTATGTTACCACAGCAGACATAGCGGGACCAGTTACACAAACTGGACGTGAGGTCTCAGGGGGAGCAAAGTCTGCTGCTGGAGGCCGGGCACCTGGAGCTGGTGTAACACTGAGAAGAGCTGTCACCTCTTGCCATGCCTGTGCCTGTGAAGGTGCTGAGTCCCCCAAGACTGGGGTGTGTAGAGCTCCTAGCGCACAGGATTTGTAAATCCATGACCCTTTTCTTAACTGTTGTAATCCTTTTACATAGTCAATACAACTATTTTTGGCCTCTCTTCGTGCTTTGCCTTTATCATCTTAAGGAGTAAGCACGTTAAAGGAACGTGAGACCATGAACTTTGGGGTTATTCTTGATTCTCACAAAAGTTTAAGGAAATAAAAAGGCAGACTGAGCCTTTGGAAAGCATCCTGGTACATAAGGTATGTGCTTGGGGGTGTTGGCAGAAAGGGGGCACAGGTTACTGAATGATATTTAAAGACTGAAGGATGTTTAAATCTCAATATATTCAATACAAATAGTATTTGCAATTAATGGAAAACATCAGGAGTTGGACAGAGCCTGGTGCTGAGTTGTGTAGAACACTAGCTTTTTGGTCCAACAGTGGCAGTTAATAGTCTAGTGTACTCTTGTCTCCAAAAAAAAAACAAACTCGGAGGGAAAAAATTAGAGTAAATATATTTAGTATATTTGGAGTTTAAATTTGACCCTGTCAGTCTCCTGTGAGGTAGTTGTCACTGAGTGTCCTTCTGGTAGATCCTATCTGTCTTTGGCAATGTGCTGTATTTCACTGAGGGAAAAAAGCGGGTTTGATGAGATCTGTTAGGTAATTGTATTCCCCTAGAACACCACCATGGATTTCAATAAGATGTTTTAAGCATGGCTTGCTGTTCATGCACTGTAGGTATCTTGAAGCTCTTGCAGAAAAATCTTTTTCTGCATTGGGCCGTCTTTTATTTTTGTTTGAGCTCAAGGTGTGACTGAGGAGCAGGCTGTGTTGGATCAGCTTTAAATGGCAAAGAGAAGCACAGAAGGGTGAAACAATGGCTGCTGGCTGCCACATTGCAGCAGACATGCACTCTTGGACATGCTGAAAGCAGGTTTTTCAGCCATAGCCTAAAAGGAGCCCAGAACTGAGGTTTTATTTTAAATTGACATGGTTGTTTTCATAAAGCTTACTAAATCTTTTAACTGTTGTCACAATCTTATTGGTCTCTTATCCACGTCGCGTCTTCTCTGGACCGAGCCTCAGCCCCTATTCCTTGTTCATGTCTGTTGTGTAAAAAGCCACCTGGTCACTTGCTCCAGTGCCCCAGTAGCCTGTGGGTAGCAGGTCTGTGGCTAGATTTTAGACGTGAATGTGATCACTTTCAGGTGCATGTTGGACAACAGAGGGGAAATTTTGAGGTTGTATACCATGGGAATATTCGGGTAGTCTTCTGTGACCTTTTTTTTTTTTAAAATAAACATCTGGGTTATGTAGGTACAACTTCACTGTACAACAGTCTCAATTGCTGCTGTCTGAGGTGCAGTATCTTTTAAGGGGTGCCTTTTAATCATAATCTGATTTATTTTCAGACTGTATAGTATTTTTTTGCTTTTCATGATTTTACAAAGTAGAACGTTTGAGTTTCAATGTAGTTTTCTTTATGGTTTCATCCCCGTGCCGGGGCAGGTGGTCAGAACACCATGGTGATATGCTTTGTTGTGGTAACGGTCTTGGAAAAATCAGTGCCAGCTGCCATCAAGAGGTTCTGCAAAAGAGCATCCAGGGCAGCAGAGTGCTGTGGATACCTGAAGCATATCTCTGGGCTGGTCTTTCAAGAAGTCTGTGGAGTCTTGAAGGCCTTTTGGAGGTTATGGTCTGGGCTGCAGCTGACAAACTGAGTTTGCCTAGTGGAAGGCACTGCCTGCCTCGGCTGTGGTCTGCTGTATAGATTTGGAGGTTAAAGCCTTTCAACAGGCTGCACGTGTGTCTTCTTGGCTGCAGCAAGCAGGCCTGAAAATGCACGGCAGGCCAAACTTCCTTTGCCTGGTATGTTGTCATCAGTGCAGGTGATGGGGCATAGTCTTGCCCTCAGCACTGCTCCGTGCAGTTGCACAAGAGGTGTCCTGTGATACGGGCAGAGCTGTGCTGGAGGCTGCTCAGCCTGGTTTAGTGGTGCAGACTCTGTAAAATTGCAGGTGACCCCCAAATGGTTTCCTTAACCTGGAAAACAATCTTCCTTCTGTCCAGCTGGAGGCTACTGCTTCTCCTTCTGCTTTGACATGTAGGTGCTCTCTTGTCCTTCTTCCTTGTCCTGGTGGGTCCTTCCAGCTGTCTCCTAGACCCTAGGTGGTGGTACTTCAAAGCCACACCAGTAGGTACTTGCCTGGCAGCTGAATCCTTCCCGCATACTGAGTGAACTTGACTGTGACTAATCACTAATGTGGTTCCTAACTCAGCTGTGAAACCAGGCTGAGGGTGGGTGAGTGCTTCAAGGGTTGTCCCGGCAGCTTTGCTACTGCAGTGGCCATGTATGGAAGGAAGCTGTTACCTGCATCAGAAGCTTGAATAAGGACCTCAGCAGCTTTTGGAGTCATGCATCCAGGCAAAAAAAGTGTTGACAAATCTGACAGAAGGGGCATGTTTTCATAGGTTGCTTTTCACCAACCAGGAAGCCTGTGAATTTAATGCATCATTATCCTGCTCGGGAAGTGCTGAGAGGCTGATTCTAATGCAAAGGAGATGCCCAGGTTGCTAGTAATGTTGAAAGATCTGTGTGATTCTGCAAGTATTGAAGTTTTGTAGAGGTTTGAACAGCTTCATTGACAGATTAGACAAAAAAGTCACCTGCTGAACTGGGATTGTGTTTAATAGCACCTGTTACAAACAATCAAAGATTAAGGAGAATGCATTTTCATTCGTTGTTTTCTTATTTTCTCTCTTCAGATGAGCACAATGATGTACAGAAAAAGACCTTTACAAAATGGATAAATGCTCGGTTTTCCAAGGTAATGTTGGGTTTGAAAGTACTTCTTTATTTTGTTTGATTCACGGCTTAGAACAATATTGGTTAAATATACCTTGTTCTTGTAGAATACTCTTAGTAAAATGTCAAAATGTGTAATGAAAACAGATAAAATACTGCAATATTTGTTCCCTTTCTGTTTCCCCATGCACATAAATATTTAATACTACATGTCTTGTTTAAGAAAAAAATGAAAGATTCTCTTTGTTAATATATTAAAATAGTTATTTGCATGATGGTGTCTGCTGGGGTTTTCGTTCTCTTACTCTACACATTTTATTTCTGCATGCAATTTTCTGAGGGCATTACAGCAGATTTTGAACCTGTCACTGTGTTTACTCTCAGTGCTGCTGAGTCAGCTTTACTCATCCAAAATTCTCTCCAAGCCTCCAGTTGAGGCCACCTGGTCATGCTACTTGAGTCTTGACTGTGAAATTTCATATAATTGTGTGCCCATTTTTAATTTTCCTCAGCTCTCATGCTGTACGTTTTTTGTTTTAATTCTCTTTACTGACTTGAAACCTACTGAGGATCTCGTTTTGTGTTTTGGGATGAGAAAGGAGGTGGTGGCTGCTTTGGGATGCTGTTTAGAGCCTACTTATTATGCTATTCTGTTGAAAGTGAAAAATGACACTTCGCCCAGGAGCATGGTGACTGTGGGCAGTTTCCCTACCTTATGGTTTGAATGTGTGAAGGAACCTGGACTATTATCAGAGAAAACTCATGGGTTTTTTTCCTAGCCAGTATGGTGCTGCACGTGGGAGAACAACTAGTTTGTACCCTGCTAATGAAAAGGGACACGCATGCGAAATCCTGAAAGGAGACATAAATATAGAAGGAAGGGTGTGTGTGTGTATGGGTGTAGTGTTGGTTTGTTTTTCTTTTTAAATAAAGTGATGACAGTGCTGTAGCAATGAATGGCTGCCCCTGGAGCACTGCCCTTCTGAAGTTCTTGGTCAGCAATGTAAGAAATTTCTACCTTCCTTCCCTTCCTGTGCAACAGGACACTGGGCAATGCAAGGCTTGTGGCCTCGGTTGATTCACTTTGGCTTAGGTTTGTTTTGGCTGGAAGCTGATATCCTGCGCTCTTCATCCAATACATTCTTGGCTAGTTTGTGCTTTAGGGAGGAGTGTGTGTTATATGAACTGGTTGCTCTATGCTCTGGTTTTGACTGCTGTCCAGAGGAAAGATGGTCCGGTGGGAGGAGGGGTAGGCACGGCAGGATCACCTAAGGAGTGAGAATGTGGTGAAAAGGAAGGCCTCTTTGCATAGACTTACCCTGGCATAATGATGGCACGAACACAGAAATGACAGTGATACTGAGAATGTGCTGTGTGACTTGTTTGTACGTGTTATGGGCATTGTATTGAAATATATTAAATTGTTTTCAGTCTTTATACTTGTACGCCCATAGATATATTTTATAAAGTGGTTTTTCCTTTTATACTATGTATTCAGACAGATCCTACTTAGATCCTGGGTTTCCCTGCCACAGGGTATGGTCAGATACTTGTTGGATTTGAAGTAACTCTGATTTCATGGCCCATTACACCACCCAAAGCTACGAAAACCATGTTAATGTCTAAAAAGACTTGTATAAAAGAACATATTCCCAACTACTGCATGTCCAGTTCATGCTTGAGCATGGCTACTGTGCCGTGGCAAGATGCAGATTTATGAAGACTGGCATGTTCAGATTGCAAGGAAATTGCTGGTGTTAAGTAGAAATTACCTCATGTAAGAAAGTCTAGTTTCAACTGTGCCTTGAAAATATAAAGAGATTGATTTCAGTCTTATTTAATTTTTTGCATTTACCAAGTCATTTGGCTTGTTGAAAATTCTTTTTCTGTGAACTATATTGATTCAGCTGCTTAGTAGGATAGAGAGATTTTTAGAGACCAGGTTAATGCAGTCTGACTTACACTGCAGAAAACAAAATTGTAACTGAGGAATTTTGTATGGAATTGCAAAGTTCATCTAAGAATTTTACTTGTACTTCCACTTTAATTATATTGCAGTTGCCCTTCATTTAAACGCATAAATAAAAAGGAAGCAGTCGAGCCTCTACAAACTAGTTTGGCATAAAACCCAAAAATTGTAAAATTGCAATTGCAATATGTACTCAAAGTCACTGAACTTGATTTAAATCAGTTCAATAGGGCGTTACAATGGATCTACAAAGAGAGCAATGTCTTTCCCTTCTCTCATCAGAGAATAGGTAGGTGAATGAAACACAGTATCTCCAGGATACTGTGAGGTACACATATTTGCTTTGGGTGCCTGTTCAATGAGGTGTAAGATCTCGCTGTAGTCCACAGTACAGTAACTTGTGTTTGTGCTCTTCATTTGAACTGTGCTAGAACTAAATGCATCTTATTTGCGTGTATTTTTTGAAATGAAGGCACAAGTACATTTAAAATGACTTGAGTCTTACGGTCAATAAATGTGCTCAGCCAAGCCTCAGTGCATGCTGTAGAAATCTTTACCTTTGCAGAGCAATCTGCACTACAGCTCACAAGCCTATGGTGGTTGTGTAGTAAGGATATTTTGTGAAAATTAAAGGGAATAAAAATTATTAGATAGTCTATTTTACCAAGCTTTAACCAACAGGGAAGTTTGCAGTCAAATACTGATACTGAGCATTTCAGCGTGTCTTTATATTAAGCCATGTGATGTTTTTCCTTGTTGAATTTTTTTCCATTGCTCTGTCCATTCTAATTTCAAGAGTCAGATTTAGCTGTTTCCCTGTGATATAGCCCACTAATTAAAACATCTGGTTGCATGGATAATGTATGCTCTTCAAACTCTGTACAATTGTGCATTCTATCTTTTTTTTTTAATCCCTTTGTCCCTTTCTATCTTATTTTCATTAATACATACCAGTTTATAAGTAGTAATGGATATATTTTTGGAACACCTTTCTGCAATGCAAGAGTACTATTATCTGTGTTTGCACCCACTACAAACAAATATCAGAAGTGCCCAATCTGAGACTTGGTTAGATTATCCAGACGATTTGACATTTCTGTAATATCTTCATGTAAACCAGAGCTCTTGCTGAGTCTTATGACAGAGCTCAGAGGATTCATCTCTTCTGCAAACTCAAGCAAATCGTCTAAAATATCTAGCTGGTATTCAGATGGCATTTGATAAGCATAGAGAAGAGACTTCAAGAAGATGATGCTGCTTTCAGCCAAGACTGGGTTTAGGGATCTAAGAAAATCTCTTCATTTGGCACACAGTGATTACCTGTAAAATTGTGCTTTAAATTATTCTGGTTAGTTACAGGGGAGCTCTTGGCTAAAAGCAGGGTTAGAATTCAGGTCCACAGGGTAACTTACTGCTCCATTAACCATATATTAGTTGTTACACACTGGTAAAAGGGGACTGATCAAAAGTTTTGCAAACCACCCTAGTTTTGACTTTTCCAAACTTCTAAATAGATTTAATCTGTATCTATTTTTGCATGGCGTATCAGCAGACCTGACACTTCTAGATCATCATACAGACCTGTGACACTGCAGCTGATAATTACATAGCCTAGTAGCTCGAGACTTGCACTCAGAACTCTACAAGGTTTCTAGAAAATTTAATAGGCATGTTGAGGGATTCAGGAGTTTTGTGTCCCACTTTAGTGCCTGCAAGTACAGTTTTTTCTGCCATGTTTTTTTTTTTTTACTTTCTTTACTCCTACTTTCTGACCCTGTTTATTTTCCTGTCTCACTTACTATTACACCCTCTCGTGTCAGAAAGCTTGCCTGCCCAGCAAATCCCAGCGAATCTGGACTTCTGATCGCCCTACCTATTTCATTCACACTTCCTTGTTACTTCGTTGCTTACCCAGCAAGACCCAATTTTTCTTGTTATAGCTTCAGACCTGCTCTCTCTGTCCTTTCTTTCCCCTTCTCCCACTCTACATCTCCTCACCTTCCCAGCCCTTACAGGATTTGATGCTTCTGTAGTTGGTCCTATTTTTGCACCTCTCTTTGTCTAAGCCATTCTAGTCCTCTCTAAGCTGTCCTAGGTCCCTTTTTATGTCCTTACAGGAGTCACTCATCGCTGGCTTTCGTGTTCCCATTTTCTAAGGTACTTCTTTTCCAGGCTTGCTTTCAGATTGGTTACTCTCCTTCCGCTATTCCTGAGCTTGGCAGGTAGGACACAGAGTCAGCACAAGAAACACGATGCCTGAACTCTTAATTTAGACACATGGAGTCAGATCTGTCACAACCCATCAGAGCTTGGTGCTGTCACTCTAGCAGAAGTTCATAGATCCAACATGGGCAAACTGAGCCTCTTCCTTTTCCCCAAAGAATCACGTCTTAATTACATTTGGGAAATTTTCCCACAGAGATGGCAAAAAACACTTTATTGCTAGGAAGGTTGTGCTCTGCAAAAAGAACATAAACCCCCTGATATGTTTATGGTATTGGGTGAAAATGAGACTGCATTTCCCCACCCTCCAAGTCATAAGTCTTGGGTATGGATGGCTGTTGAATGGAGCCAGCTGGGAGCTTTGTTTGAAGGTGTCAGGAACTGTAGTCAAAGCCCTTGCATGCCTGAGAGCTACGCCACCATTCCCGTTTTGTCTTGTACTCCCACATCTTTCCAATCCAAGCTCTCAATTTCATTCTTCTTATATACAGAAGCCTTGTGCAGTCTTATCTCTGCATTTACAGCATTCTTGTTGCATCTACTTCTGTGATCCTGATCCTCCAGGTCCTATGCTGGTGCCCTGAGCAGCAGCTGCAGAACTGGCAGGGCTTGGAGCTCAGACCTGCCAGTGTGGGTAAAGCCAGACCTCCCATGCTTTTACAGCATCTTAAGCTTGCTCCTGCTCTGCAGCCTTCCCAAGTGCATTTCAGTGTAGGGTTAAAGAGCAAAGAAGAGGCTGAGGTGCAGCTTGGGAGCAGACTGTGTCCTCCAGGGCTTGAGCTCCAGGTTAGAAGGCAAATGCTCAGTGCTGAGGCTCCTGGTGGGTCCCCTCCCCTGGAAGGACAGCAAATAAAGATGAGAGAAGACAGGGCAGCAGGCAAACTGGTGAGCTGTACTTGGAGTGATTTGTGGTGTGTTAGCCTTATATGCATCTTAAAATTAAAGAAGTTCCTCTCTCGTTATACCAAGCATCAACTAATTTGCTAACTGCGAAGTCTTCTGTAGTTTTCTGGTGGTGTGCTGTATAGATCTCTCCCACCACTTTTGCTCCTTAGTTTCCTCCTTTCCTCTAAGGGTTTTTTTAACCATAATAGTAAATATCAGACCTCATATTTCTAAAGACATTTTGCTGCTTCACTGCTGACTCTTAGCAAATGTGATAAATCTTTTTTAAAGACAAAAGCATACCTATTCAAGATCATTAATTTCACATGACCTGAGATACCTGAGGCAAAAGAAATTTCAGAAGGGATTTTTTTTGGGGGGAAGGAGAATGATGGAGTTTAATGTATTAGGCATGCAAGAAGAGAGATCACAAAGATTGATTAGGCAATTTTATCTGTCCAAGGAGATATCACCTAAGATGGTCTGTAGTCTTTTTTTTTCAGTTCAGCTTTTGTGGTGCAAGCAAGGAAATACTTCACTGCTGGTAAAATATTTTTGAGTCTAATTGCTCCTACTGTTTTCCACTGCTGAATTAAACTATAAACCATAACTTCAGGCAAAGATAGCCAAAGCTTATAAAAAATTTGGCCTTAATCTGAGGAACAACCTGGGTGGAAAAACTGGCCTTGAAAAATCGATTTTTAGTCTACTTTTTTTTTTCTTAACTGGATCACTTAGTCCCTCCTTCAGCAAAGAGGTCAAATAAGATGTGAATTAACCAAGATGCATGAAAAGAAATATTTTTGTTTCTAATAGGTTATGAGACTATGTTAAGGATGACTAATTTATAGCTTAAAAGCAATAATTGCATAGCAGTTCACAGTCTTTCCCAGGTTTAGCTACAGTGTGAGAATTGTGAGGTTTTTGCCTTCCTCTCAACTGCTGCTGTTTTCTGCTCTAAGAACAGGGTATGGGCAGCATCTCTGTTGCTGGACTTCAAAGCTTGTTAAAGTAAAGTGGATTGTAATTACTGCTAATTTTGGTTAGGGCTTTGCGATAGTTTGATTCATGGTCTCGGTTATCCTCCCAGTTGCTGGAGTGTTTGTGTGGCCGTCTCAGGCACTAGAGCTGAACCTGGTAGAGGCACTGAAGCAAACCTGTCCCTTTACCTGTTAATCATTAATGAACACAGTAGTCAACCTAGTCAGCAGGAAATTTTTCTTAAGTAGCCAAGTTACAATCTGAAGTTAGCTGGCTTAAGAAAAGGAGAAAAAGAAAAAAAAAAAAAGAGAGAGAAAAAAAATATAACCTTCCAGTCTTAACAGGAGAAAAACCTGACAGTTATAAGCAGCATGGTCCCAACTGCCTCTGCTGGTAATGATACATAATGAGGCTTAATTGCAAGCAGAGGTTAGTACTGTTACATTAAACACATTATAATAATGTAGGCTTAAGTAAATGCAGTGTAAATACACTAGGGAGAAAAAAAGACCCCCAGAGAGTTGCTGATGCCTTATGTTTGTTTCGCTGCCTTGCTATGTCTAATATTTGCTTTATATGTTTTTCTTCCTCCTATCATGTTGTCAGTCAAGTATTTCAGGTGTTCTGTGGATTAAGCTATGTTTAGCTTTTCAACTTCGCCTCTACTTAAACTCATGTCTGTCACCTAATTGAATCAAACTTTCTGGCATATTTCAGTAATGAATCTTATTTTTTTTCACTGTTAGTCTGGAGTTTTAAGTAGCTATTTAGATGCTGGTAATTATTTTATTTTTAAATACTAGTAGTGATATTTAATTTGGTTTATATGGTGTTTTCCTCTTGTGGTTCTAACTTTTTGTTTGTTTTTTATTTGGTATTTAAATTCATAGTTTTAGTGGTAGTGTCGTGTAGAGATGCCACAACTACTAAGGCATATGTAGCATAGAGTAGAGCTTGCGTAACTAAAATAATCTGTCACAATATAGTTAGTATTTATGTATGCTCTCCTATAACTCCTGCATGCCAGTGGAAGGAGAATGGAAAAAAAAGTACCATGTTTTAACAAAAATACTTCTGTAAACAATGACTATGGTCTTAAATTAGAAACTGGTAGGATTATTTGTTGACATAGTTGTTTATTTTCTGAAATGACCTTTTTGCTTTCTGAATTGTTTCCCACATTGAGTTCCCATGTACTGGCCTCATGATGTAGCAGCACTTGACATGTTTCGTACTCTGTGTGGGTCATGATGAAGTGTAGTTCTTACTCCTTGTGTTGTTTGTAATTGAGTTTGAACTAAATATGTGGCTACCATGAGTTCCCTAGGAGTATTCTTGAATGTTACAAATGGTTTATGTTCTACTTTAAGTACCCAACTTGATATTTCCCCTTTTTCAGGAAAATGGGGAAAGGGTTCTTTGCAGCTCTGCTACTATTTTGACCTATTTACTGAGCATCTTATTTTTAACCAACAGGTGACTATTTTTGATGCCTAATAATTAACAAAAGATAACTCTGACCTTCATGTAAGTGACACCGGAAGATCAGAAGGATCTGACAGAAAACCAAGATTTACTGCTTCCTCTATTCTTTCAGGGTGTTTTGATGTTTCTGAGGTAGCAGATGATCTAAATTGCAACTAGGACTTTTTCCAGCACTGCTCTGAGCAGCCAGACCTCGTCTGCTGCATTCCCTCAGTGACTGGTAAAGGTCATATGTATGCTTTTACAAGATGTGTTACTTCCCTGGTGACAGCCAGTGTCCATTTCCGTGAAACTGAAAGGACCTTTCATCCTCGTTTCAATGTCATCACTAAGAGGTCTGAATCAGTATCACTGAGGAGGATGTGAAATGGAGGTGGCTTATCTCTTACCCCCAAATATCTTTGGCATTCGTTTATTGGAAAAGAGTTAGATCTAATAATGTGCCTTCAATAGTTATTGATTTAAAGAACATGTGAATTCTCTGCTGTGGGTAACTATGATATAGGAGAAAGCTGCATGTTTCTAGTTAAGTAACTAGGTAGACATTACAACTTTTTGTTAACTTTGCATATAATTTCGTGAATAATATACAAAGAGAATAAATAGCTGTGATAAAATGACAAAGAATAGCTTGTTTTTTAAAAAAAAGAGGCTTTGTCTTACTGAGAATTTGTGACTCCCTTCAATTTTAACTTGACTCAATTTGATACAGTTCCCCATTAGTAATAAAGGGATATTCTACTGTAAAATATATTCAAGTAAGCTTGCTGCCTTGCAGCTGTGTGTGGCTTCAGTAGAACAAACTGTAAATGTTGATGGCTGGTCTTTATACTGTTGGTAGCATTGGATGACTCAAAAAAATATCTGTTACGAATTTCATTTATATCTTCCTCCACTTCCTGGGAACACTTTCTGGCGAGGAGGGTGGATGATTTCTGCACAGTCATATTGGCTGGCCTGGTTGACCCTTCTTTGCAAGTAATCCTAGATGCACACGAGGAAGTGTGAGTCACCCTCTTAAACCTGATCCAGGTGGAGGGCTTGGGAGGCAGCCAGCAGGCATCAGAGTGGTGGCTGCTGCTGTGGGAGGGAGATCCCTGTGCACGGGCTCTCCTTCCCAAATGGTGCTGCTGTCTCGCTGGAACGTGCAAAGCCAATGCCTGTAGTGACTGGTCTTGCTATGTACGGCTAGCATCTGGTCTCCAGTGCAAAGATCATTCAGCAACTGCTACTTCTGTTGCTCCGTGAGAGATGAATCAACAGAAAAAAGTGTTTTCTGCTGCGGATAACTAACACAAGTTCTTCTTTGTCCCTTCCCTCCCCTATTCATGTTAGCAGAAAGGCTGGCACCAAAATGTTTGTGGGAATAAATGTAACATGGTGGATTGGATGTGGTTCTGGTGCTTGTGCGTGAGCCCCACGGTGGATATCAAGTCAGTCACCATGCAAAGTTCATAGGAGCACAGGCAGGTCTGGCCTCAGCCTACGTACTGCATCCAGCTTTTATTTCTCCACTTTCTCTTGCTCTGCCTTCCTTTCCCTTTCCTCTTCCCCTTTTCTTATGCCTGTTCCAACGTATCAGCTCCTTTCCTTCTGTCAGTGCCAGTTTAAAGCATTGGGGAACCAACATGACCTCTTTCTAAGTTAAGTCTAATTATGGTTTTGTCTGTCTTATCAAACCCTTGTCACTACTACAGCAACTCTGTGTGCAGCACTGCTGGCAAAGCCCTCTTGGGCAGGCCAAGGGAAATTGTTTTCTGCCAGTGCTTTTTTGCTGTTGCAGCAAACATAAGCAAAACTGAGGCAAAACTACCGTCTGCTAACTGATAAAAGTGTTCAGTGAGGGGGATGTGAGTGTTTTACACCTTGAACCAGCACAGTTCTCCTGGTACACAGTGTGCCCCTGCCTGTCTTTTATATTATCTTTGTAGTATAAGCTGGACCCTAATTTTGTCTTTGAGAAAGGACCCATTATCTGCTTCCTATTTGTACAGTGCTTAACACAAGGCAGGCTGCTCTTTGAGTATTTGCCACTGCAGCTGTGACCAGCCATTTGCCCTTGCTGAAGGGCTCAGTGTGGTTTGTCACTGTCACTCTTATAAGGCAAATACTTAAATTTCTTGATCCATTATGCTCAGTGATGAATGGCTTCTCCTTATGGGATGCTAGTGGAGGCTGAACTTCAGTTTTTAAGTATGTAGAAAGTGAGTAAAATATTGTGCGTTCTGAAAAGGAGGAATGTAGGTTGGCTGAGCGTACTGCATATCAGGCAGGTCTCTACAGAGAGAGAGATGCTTTTTATATACTGCAGATCTGTTTGCTTGTTTGTGTGTCTGTGCACACAGACTTGTTCAGAAGGTCAGGTTGCTTTCTGGAGGTTAAGAGTGAGATGGTGAGTGTGGGTGGGGAAAGCAAACTGCAGATCCCCATGCCTTACCCTGTAAGGTGGGACAGGACTTCTGTCCTCCCTCAGTACTCCCACTGCAGCACACCAGTCTGCCCCAGAGCAGCACTGGTCCCAAGGCTGCCTGTTCTACCCAGTGCGGCTCAGGGCAGTGCTGTCCATATAGGGCCTGTCAGGTGCCACACAGTGGGTCAGATCCAGGGCTTGGGGTGGTTCTGGCCCAGCTGGTTTGGATTAGACTGTTAGTAGATGCACAGGTCCAGTGGTTGTTGCTGTGTCTCCCAGATTGCTTCTCTACTGCCACAGCAGCCTCCCCAGTAAGCTCAGTAGTGGGTTCTACACGCAAAGATGTGGGGCTCTGCATCTGTTTTCTCATGAGGAGATGGTGGTGATGGCAGCAGCTTGGCCTGGCTCTGGGTTGGCCTGTGCCTGGTGCGGGAGGGCATGCAGAGCTGTCCTGCCAGCACTGCCCCAGAAAACTTCCTGTCTTTTCATGGGGAAGTAGGAGACCATCCCTTGGGCTGCCATTTTATAAAACTCTTTTCCAGGTGCTTTCTAAGGTTAATAAACTTCATAGGTCATACAGCTGTCAGAAGCTGGGATACACAGCTGATCTTTCTGAAGAAAGAAAGTAAAAGACCTCCTGAAACACAGCGTGTTGCTATCTAACTGCATCTCAGGAAAGCCGGGCAGCATCCAGCTGCACTGTGCACTGGCAGATGGAGCAGTGATGTTCCTGATTGCAGATCATGTGGCTTGGGATAGCACATCATTCGTGCAAATGTGTGTACAGGTGCGAGGAAAGTGCCTGGGTGGGAGGAGGCAGCGTGAGCAGAGGAGGGTGCAGCACACACACGCACTCTGTTCCCATTGCGACAGCAGTGCTGTGGGCTGGCTCTGTGCCCTGATGTGACAGCCAGGGCTGCCTGGGTGGCGGCTGCCACCAGGTGCCTGCATGTCCCTCAGGTGGGCGTGGGAAGCTGGAGGAGCAAGTTTCCAGCCTTCCTGACAGGTGTGCAGCAGTGGAGGTGGTGATGGGCTTGGTGGGGTGGGTGCTGCAGCCCTTTCTTAGCCAACTTCAGTCACCCTGCACTAGCAGAAGTGCTTCCTTCCCACAGAGAATGTTTTGCTAGACTTAAGTAAGTACAGAGGCTTCACATGTTGCTGTGTCTCAGTTTTGAGAATAGTAGCTACTTTAATAAACCAAGAAAGAGTAGCTCAGATTGCAGAAATAATTTAATGCTCTTCTGCTGACTCTTTAAACTGGCAGCAAGATGTGGTGCTCTGATGGCCAGTGAAATGGAAAAACCATTCTCCTGAGAAAGAAAATCTGAATTATTTCCACCATCACAGCAGAGTGCGTTGCATGGGACTGGAACGTACTGTAACCCATTGAAATGAATGACTGAAAGCAGGAAGTCATTCAGCTTGTTTTTGTGCATGTGAAGTTAAGGGATGGGAAACGGAGAAAATAGGCTCTATGCTCTCGATACCATTGTTGCATTGTATTAAATGAGACATCTTTCTGCTTTTTCAGCAGATCTAAATCTCTTAAAAAAACAAAACCAAAACCAAACCAAAACAAAAGCAACAAAACAAACTTCTAGACCTAAGGCAACACGTTTATTGAGGTCATACAGCTATAACATTCTCAGTTTTGGTGTTATCAGTCTGTTATACATGTATGCATGGTTTTAGTTATGATTATAATTAATTATATAGCTATATTTAATTATATAATTATAAAGACCTTATTTCTGTAAGGCCTTTGACACGGTCTCCCACAACATCTACTAATTTTGAGAGATAAGGGTTTGAGGAATGAACTGTTAGATGGATAAGGAATTGGGTGGATGGCTGCATCCAAAGAGTTGCAGTTAACTGCTCAATGGCCAAATGGAGATCAGTAACAAGTGGTGTCCCTTAGGAGTCTGTATTGTGACCTGTAGTGTTCAATATCTTCATCAATGACATGGGCCAGGTTTTAGTGCACTCTCAGCAAGTTTGCAGATAACACCATGCTGAGTAATGCAGTTGATTTGCAGGAGGCAAAGGATGCCATCCAGAAGGACCTTGACAGACATGGGGAGTTGACCCATGTGAACCTCATGAAGCTCAGCAAGGCCAAGTGCAAGGTCCTGCATCTGCATCAGGTCAATCCCCAGTATCAGTACAGACTAGGGGATGATGGGATTGAGAGCAGCCCTGCAGAGAAGAACTTGGGGATATCGGTGGTTGAAAATTTGGACTTGAGCTGGCAAGATGTGCTTGTAGCCCAGAAAGCCAACCACGTCTTGGGCTGCATAAAAAGAAGGGTGGCCAGCAGGCTGAGGGAGGTGATTCTGTCCCTGTGCTCTGGTGAGACCCCGCGCTTCAATGGCTAGCAGGTGTTAGCTTTCATGACAAGTGTTTTACTTGTATTGCTCCCAGTAAGACCTCTGTTAGCTGCTTTTCTGGACATATGAACAACTTCCTTATGCCCTTACCAACATACTTTTAGTATCTTCCTTGTGGAGATGAGGACCAAATTTGAAACAAATTTTGCTGGCATCTAGAGTAATTGCACTTTCTATACACCATAAACTGTACAAGAGGTTTCCCGGCATCTACTCTTGGATATTCCTGTTCTCCCACTCTAGCATTCTTTAAAACCTTGGTTAAGTTGCTACACAGCAGAGAAGCATCTGAATAATCTGCGAAAATTGCAGACACTAGGAAAAAATACTTGTTCCTTACTGTGCTAGGAAGGCTATAGTTGAGCTCAGGAAGTGGCAATATGCGATGACAGAATGTTATCAAATGCTGCTATTTAATGGATACTCCTATCTGCTGTTGGTCTGCCAGCTACCTATGAATAGTTTTCTACACCCTTTACCTGAGTATGTGTCGACATGTGGATATACACATTTTGAAGCATGACTTGTACAAATAATTGGAGAATAAATTAGTCAGAAAAATTCATTGCAAAGCTAATTTAATATCAGCCACTGGGGCTAGCATCTGTATATTTTAAGTGACCTTAGTTATATGACGATTCTTGCCACTGTTTAGCTGGTTGATACTATGAGTTACATTCAGGTATGTTTCTGTACAGGAGATTAAAATATCACCCTGCAGCTATTCAACTCTCATTTCTTGTGAATACTTTTAGTAGTATCAAACCTAATTAAAGCAGACGTTTGAGAAAAGCCCTTATGAAATTTGGGGGAAAAAAACCCAGGTATTTGCCAGAAAAAACAGGTTTAGTGGCTAGTTAGCACTCTCTGATTTGTTAGCCAGTGGCTGTCAAAGCAAGAGGAGGTAAGTGAAGGTAGATGAGATTCATGTCAGCTAATTCATGTCATGTATGATAGGCTTTTGACAGACTTCTTTCTGAAGAGCAATGCTATAAAGCCAAGGTGATAGAAAAAGGCAATATTGGAGTTTTAGGTACTTTTTAGAAAATGTTTTTCTTCTCAAATTGGCACTTCAAAGGAGCACTGAAAGCAGTAGCTTAATTGATCTCCTGGCAGCCAGCAGATGAATATTACAAAGTCCTGTAACACTTTCCCACATTAGTTTTCTTAGGGTCCAAGAAGAAATAAGATTGAAAGGGAGCGTGGAAGAATTTAACATGATTTTTCTGTCATCTATAACCATTCTTGTATGTGGTCCCTCCACCCTTAAAGAAAATGAGTATTAGAAATGTACGATTCAGAGTAGCTCTGAGTTTCGCATTTTGCTTATTTTCCAAGTTAGAAAAAAAAATGATTAATTTGTCTTAATATATATCACACCTTTTGATGTACTGGTCTGTGTAGAAGAGTGGCAACTCCTTACACAGGGCACAATTTCAAGTCCTTTTGTTTTGCCTTTCAAAATCTAAGAAAATTTGTCCCACTAGCTTCTTGCTGAAAAGCCTCAGTTTCTTCCTTCTTTAGATGCAGCCAGACCAAAACATTCTTCCTCAAATGACTCCTCTAACTTGTCACGGTTTTTTTCTTTGCTGTCTTAATGTGTTGATGTGTCTACCCTAACATGAGCCAGGATGCTCTGATTTGGTTTCTCAGTACTAGACTGCTGATGCAGAGAACCAGAGAGATGGGAAGAAAAGAAAATAAACCAACACTGAAGGACAGAAAGGTGCCTTCCTGATCGCTTTAACGGTCCCCTAGCTTTTATTTACTACATTCAGTACCAAATAACAGTGAATTGCAAGATAAAAAGGAAAGAGTACCTTGTTCAGGCAGGTTCTGCTTAAACACTGTTTTTATTACTGCTTTTGTTTCTTTTGCAGAGTGGGAAGCCCCCAGTTAAGGATATGTTCACAGATCTGAAAGATGGAAGGAAGCTTTTGGATCTTTTGGAGGGTCTGACAGGGAAACCTCTGGTAAGAGAAATGTGTATGAGCCATATTTCCATTTGTTAAAGAACCCCAAACCAACAAATAAAACACACAAACGCCAAATTGTAAGATTTTTTTTTTTTTTTAAATTTTATTTTAAAGCCTGTTTTGCTTGTAGTGTGTACTTGCTCTCTACATTTCCAGTGAAATTCCCATGAACTCCACTTATGGGATAAGAGGTCAGGCTGCAGTTAGCTGTATAACCTTCTCTTGAAGGTTACCATACTGTTTAGCAAAATATGTAAAGCTAGTGGTGTTATTCACATGTTGTATATTTTTAATAGAGACCTTTTAGAGATCTGCATCTGGATGATCTGGAAGAGCAGCCTTTAGGCAGCTAACTGTGGTCTTTTTCTAGTAAGCTCATGAAATATCCCTTTAAAAAAAAAATAGAAAGAAAAAAGACAACGGCTAGTAGGCAGTGCAAAAAATCTGCATATCCATTGAAAAATCCTTTGTGATCTACAGATAGAAAAGGGCTGAAGACTACTTAAGTCTTCCTTAGGAAAGTGTATGTGTGGCTGAAAACTCTTCCCCTGCTAACACTTATGCCTTTTCAGGAAGCTACATGAGGCATGGTGAAACCTGTGCCATCACTTGGAATTAAATTCTTGATTTTGCTATTTACCATAAGTTTGAAATTCATTTATTGACCTTATAGAAAACCTTCAGCCATTTAAAATTTCACTTTGCAAGCTTGTCAGATGCACTTCAGTAGTACTTCCAATGATTTGTGGTCTGATTTGAAGTATACTGAAGACAATAGTTTTTTGGTTTCTAATTCTCTTGATTACCGTGTTCCAAGTTCAGCTCCTTGCTCATGCAGTATGATCATGTTCTGTCACAGGAGTTAAATTGTGGTAATTAAAAGCAAATGTAGTAGCAGGTATTGTCAAGAGTTGTAGTGTTTATTTCTGCCCTCCCCCCGATATTAAAAGGAAGGTAAAGTCAGGAAGCGCAACTTCTTTCCAGTGTGCAAAGATTTAGCATGCTTGTGGTGCCAGAAAAACAAATTGCTGCTTGTTCCCTGTTGGGAGCCAAAAAATTTCAACAACTCTGGCAAACGTTCAGAACTCTCAGATTTTCCCCAGGAACTCCCACTTTGCTGTTGCTTTGCCAGTTTATAATTCTGCAGATGCTGGGAATAAAAATTCTGGTCTTTTAAATCCAAGGCTTGTGTGCCTTGGATTGAGGAATAATAATGTTCTGACCAGTTTTCATTTTGAAATTGTTGTGGTTGTTCTTGTTTGGTTTTTATTCCTACTTTAAAAAACTAGAGAAAATTAAGACATATTTCCTGTTGTTTGCCCTATCGTTTGTTTTGTTTTGTTAGTCAAGTTAATTCTCATATGAACAGATTGTAACTTTATATTTTCAGCCTAAAGAACGAGGTTCGACGCGAGTACATGCCTTAAATAACGTCAACAGAGTACTGCAAGTCTTGCATCAGAACAATGTGAGCATGTTTTTCCACAACTTTTTGATAGACTCTTTTTTTTACTCCTGAGTTCAAAATGCAGAGAATAAAGATTTTTGGTACCTAAAATGAGAATTTGGTGAGATGATCTCAAATGTTTTCGGTTTTCCTTGTCTAGTGTAGAATGTCAGTGTCTGATGTAGGATTTCACAATTCTGTGAAATCTTAACATGCTAACTTAATTGTATTAATGAAGTTGTATTTTGTTGATGTGTTTAGCTCCCAAAACAAAGGTAACTTTAAGCTCTGCTATGCATAGTTAATGAACCTGGCAGAACAAAAAACTAATTTCCAGTGATGATGTGTAACTTGTGCAGAAATGTGTAAGAGTATGGCAGTTTTTATGTCTCTGTGCTTTTTGTGTTCTACTCTCAAAATCCAGGAGGATCTTTCCATTGACATCTGTCAGCTCTGTGTCAAAACTGTACTGAGTATTTCTAATTTGGATCCTTGGTAACTGATCAGAAGAACAAATGAAACGACCCAAATCCTCCTTTTAAAAAAAATGAGAATAGTAATTGTTTTATTTTGTTTTTATATTTTTACTACCTAGAAGCCAGTAGTGGTTTTATTTTTCCCCTGAAGAACAATTCCTGAGAAGCATACTCTCCATAGTTAGAATTTCAATTTGTGAATGTCAGGGCACTAAAATAATAAGAACATTCTGGCAATAAAATTCATCCAATGCAAAAAGGCATGAACATATTTGTGTAAAATGCTGACTGAAGAGTGATATGAACATACTGTACAATACTGCAATTTCCCTTCCACGTTGGTGGACTAGTGTCGTATTTCTAGGTAGCAGCCCAAGTTAGCCGTGGGTTGTCTGTCTTCTTTGACGTACTGTAAATATTGATTAACTTTTTTCTAAGGATAAGTAATGAATCTTTCCACCTTGAAATTGATTTATTTTATGAAGGTAATAAATGAAATAATATTGAATTACAATAATTAATTAGTTCTTCTTTAAGATGACAGGGTCTGGGTTTCTAGAAGTGAACAGCTGGTGTTAGCTGAAGGTTGTTAAGGTCATATTCATGATTTATACCTACTGCTTAACTTTGTTAGAAAGTGTGTTTGTGTTAAGATGAGGGGAAAAGGCATCCACTGAGAAGCAGTTGCGTTCTGTTGCATGAGAGTTTGTAGGCTATACAATACTAATAACTTGTGAAATAATTTATAAGTGTTTAAATATATATTGCAAGGATCAGACATACTTAGGGTGTAGATGTTCAAGTGATCCTGTGAACCTCATCCGTCTGATGAGCAGAATGGTTCCAAGTAATGAATTTCACCTTTTTTTTTTTTTGATTTGTGGACCAAGTTTAAAAAATACTAATTAAAAAAATCCACTGGAACTCATTCCATGTAGTCAATATCAGTCTACCGTCAGTAGTACTGTCTGCTGCCAACTTTCTTTTATTGATTATCTTTACTTAAGTCTCATTCAACTCACCATCCCAGCGGATTGCTGGCTGCATCCTGCAAAGCATTGGTTTAATTCAGAATCGTTAAAATACAAAAATGAACATGTGGAGTATTTTATGTATGATGTAGATGGCAAGACAAATACATTATTTATTCTTATTATTGATGTGCAATTAAAAAATGTGAGGTGTGTTTTTGTTACCCATTCTCAGGAGTGTTTTTCTTCTGTTATAGGTGAAAAAAGCTCTTGCAATGTAATTGTTGTCTTTTTCTGCCCTTGGCCTTTAGTCTCGCTCTTTGCTCCTTGTATTCTAGAGTGCTTTCCAGTGCATTGTTTAATGATCCACACTGGTGATTCTTTTGGCATCTTTTTTGCTGCTTAATTTACAGTTATCTTAGAATGTGTGTCCAGTATTTGCAAAGAGTATTGCTGCAAGATTCTGTTCCAGCTGCTGTAAAAACTGGGAGATGACAATCCACAAATCCACAAGCTTCCTTAGTACTTTGAAGTGTAATTTTGTGGTTCTGTGTTAATTTCGCAAAACAGTTTTGATTTGATTCTCCTAACCAAAAGACATATGGGGAGCTGAAAATGGTCAAGATGGTATCTGAAAGCAATGAGGTTACAAGAACATTTAGCAGAATTAAAACTATTCATGATTGTGTGATAAGAGCAAAAATATTCATGGAATACCATTATATTCTTATATATTAGTAGTAGCCTAAAAAAAAATAAATAAAATAAACTTTGTTCTTGTCTATTCTGCCATTGTAGGCTATGTCCACTGGCAGCCAGAGCTTGGGCTGCATTACTGCCCTGTGACTGTCCATATTGTTTAATTGCTAGCCAGCTCTATGGTGCAGGTTTTGTCTCTGTGACCAGCTCTGATCCCTAACAATGCTCAGACACAGTTCTCAGAGTCGGTGTAAGCTGGGAAGTGTTTCTGGTAGGCACCCTGAATGCCACTGTTTTGGAGCAGGGTGAGAAAGTGGGGAAAAGCTTCCCAATGGAGGTGAAATACCTTGTGCCGCCTGCCCCTGGGGCTGGAGGCTGCTCCTGGCTCAGGTTATTTACAAGAACGAAGCCCAACCATCTGCCCTGTGTGGGAGTGTGTTGCAGCATCTGCTACAGCTGTACATACAGCCAGGGAGGTCTTTGTCTCCTCTGCCATAGGCAGCTGTTCCTAGCCCAGTTTCCATAGGCATGGTGGTGACTAATGCAGCATCCTGCTGTTGGTTCCCTCCAGAAGGTGGTTCAGAGTTTGTGGCACTTTCTCTGTGTTGACTGAATGAAGACTTGATGCCTCAATTCAGTTTAGACTCTAAGGTAGCACCAAGTGAGTATCTGGTAGCATACCCTAAGCTTTGCCTCTTCTGAGGGTGGAATACTTGATGCAGGAGCAGGTAGCTTCTCCTGCCCTCTTGCTTTCTGAAATAATCTCTTTGCTTCTCTTTGTGTGTCCTTATATTTTTAATGATTTCTGTTAAACCATCACTGAGTCTATATGGGGTCCCATGTATATAGGAAACTTGTAAATTTTATTTTTCCTCTGAGTTTTTGGTCTCTTTGTATAAGGTCATTCTATTTGGATGCTGGTTCATGTGAAAAACAGACCTATTAATTACAAAGTTTTCATGGATCTGTAATATCTCTGAGTGTGTCTAGCAGCATGACTGCTTAATTTTTCTTTTTTTTTTTAATATCAGATCCTTCATGTTTGCATTTCTACTGGTCAGTTTTAACTGCTAGTGTGCATCTCTGTATTAGAGGAGAGGATAAAACTCTTCCAGCAAAGTATCTTCTTTGGTGACATCTTGTGCTGTTTAAGCAGTTGTCATGACAAACTGGGATGAGACAGTACTCTGTTGTCCCTAGTTCTCTCTTTCTAATTACTTTTTATTTCGGAGCACTTGATAATATGTGGCTGGACAGCCAAGAATATGGGGTGGGGATGCAACTTGAAGCTGTGATAGGTGTTTAATATAGAGCTGATCCAACCTCTCCAGGTGGAGCTGGTGAATATTGGAGGAACCGACATCGTTGATGGAAATCACAAGCTGACACTGGGGCTGCTGTGGAGCATTATCTTGCACTGGCAGGTGAGAGGCTGCTGAGAAATTCCTCCCTTTTTCCAGGAATCATGTGTGTTGATCTGCTGGGATTCTCACAAATCTTCCAGGGGTTTTGGGGGCGGAAAATACTGCTTCTATTTTGGGCTGGTAAATAAAGGCAGGCCAGTGTTTGGTTTCTGATTGCTGTCTATTGGTTGCCTCCTGCAACACGTATTCTTGTGTGTGCCCAGTTGTACTCAGTCTTGCAGTTTAGTTCCTGCTAGTGTTAATTGCAGAGAGGCTTTTCAGGCTGAAGCATTGTGTTTATATTCCTTCCTCAAGGCTTTTATGCACTTTTGTTAGCAGGTAGTATTTTTTTATTATCTGGGTAGCTGTGTTTGGTTTGCATCTTGTATGCTGCCCTGTATGTTTGTCTCTCAGTCTCATAGGTTGAATTGTTCCTGGTTTATCCAGGTACCTGGGAGGATCATTGAATTCACTTGGAGGGACTTTGGTGGATGCTTACGCATAAACTCAAACAGCAAACTGCTTTTGTTGGCTGAGCAGGTAGCCTCTTCTTGCACAAAACCCATTCAGGCTGTTTTTTTGGGGTTTGCTTACTGGTGGAACTGTAGCACACGGCAATAAGAACTGTTATACCCCATGCTTAGCATAGGCAGCACTGAGGAGGAGGATAGTAATGTAAGAGTAACGTATCATTATTACATGAAGCGTTACTGGTTCTTGCAATCAGTAGAGTGCAAGGATTGCCTGAAGACTGCTATTATCAAATTTCATGTGAGGAGTTAGAGTTTGTCATAGGTTTTCATGGGAAAGACCCTTTCATGGTTTCTGAAATAGCTTAGTTCAAAGGCTTTGTAAGTAGGAAAAGCGGAGAACATGACTGTAAGGTGTAGTTGCTGCTGTCTTGCAGGTGAAGGATGTCATGAAGAACATCATGTCAGATTTGCAACAGACTAACAGTGAGAAGATCCTGCTGAGCTGGGTTCGGCAGTCCACGAGGCCTTACAGTCAAGTCAATGTTCTGAACTTCACCACGAGCTGGGCAGATGGACTTGCCTTTAATGCTGTCATCCACAGACACAAGTAAGTAGCAAACAGCTTGTCTTAGACCTAGTGAAGTATGTAGCTTTTTTCCCATGTCTTCATGCTTGAGCAATTGACAGCTTCTAGCCTGGTTTTTTAACCCTTTTTTTTTTGGCGTGTGTGTGTGTGTTTTGTTTTCTTGTGGTAACAATAACAGTGGGGGGATATTGCCAGAGCCTTGCAAAGGATGGAGCCAAGGCAGCAGCATAACTCTTAGTTCCTTCACATGCATGCACACTTGCTAATTGAAGTGGATTTACATGCCACTTAGTGTGCGTTATACAGCAAATATGCTGAATGGGTCTCTAAAGGGGGGGCTGACCACCTTCTTCCCCTGTACTCCCTTCCTCCTGCCCTCCTTCCTCTGCAAAGGGAAATGTTTCTTCAGCTGGAGTTCACCATATCAATTAAATAGGAAGATACAGAAGCTTCAAAGCGAAGGAATAAGAAAGTGTCTGTAGCTTTTCTTGGATTTTGAAGGTATGTTGCTTGAAAGACAATGTACGCAGCTCTTTCAGGAGAACTGTTGAGCAGGAGAATCAAAGGGTAATAGAATACTTCAGGTGTATGTAGCGTATTCATTAGTTCATTATACTTTATAAGGAATGCTGTTAAATCTTCTTTGCACAGAAGCTTTTGTGTTCTTTCTGATTTTTGCAGAACTCTTCAGTAGTCTACAGAAATAATCATTACAGACTGCTATGAAAGTTGCATACCAGTTCTTTTTTTTCAGTTTTCTCTGTGATCTGCTTCTGGGCAATCCATTCTAATCCGGTGTACTTTAAATTAAGTCAGCTCATTGCTTTGCAAGGGCTGACTGTTCTTAACTGTAAATAACCATTTTAACATGGTAATGGTATGATAACATCTAGAATTTAACCAGGCCTCCTGGCCACCAGGTATGTGTCATGGCAAATGCTTCACAAACACCCAGAATACTTATACCCAGCAGATACAAAGCATTCACAAAAGCATGTGTTCACTTTGAGCCTGCTGTTCTCTGCTCTTAATTGCCCATTTGGCTTGTGCCAACTGAAATAACAGGCTTTGTCACAGGGTTGCTGGCTTTGGGATGGGTCTGCCCTGACACACCTACGGGGCTTGTAGACCAGAGCTGGCTTGTGTTCAGCCCGCACGGATGCATGGGGAGCGCCTGCTCCACAAAGATGCCTCTGGAAAGTTTGGTAGTATTGTTCTGCAAAGGCAGAGCAATATCAGCAAAGGTCTTTCTGGAGTTTATCAGAAGTAGTACCAAGTCCCTTCTCTGGATGGAATGAGCTGTACCAGTGCTGTTCCTAGTAACGTAATTGCCTGTAGTTGCGTAGCTCTGCTGCTGAATGTGTGAAGCTTTGTGACGGAGAAAGTGCCAGCGTTTAGACACAAGTGAGAGTGAGGTGACCTGGGCTAAGCAAGAGGAGAGAGGTAGCAAAGTTTGCTTTAGGCTCTTTGTTGTCCTTATGTGTTGTGATTGTGTGCTTGGGCTTTGTGGGATCTGAAGTCCCTGAGCTCTGCCCTTTTCAGAGCAGTGTTAAGTAGCAAAAGCCCCTGCTGAAAACTTTAACAGTGTAACTGGACTTTCCTCTGGCTTTCTAAAATTTCTCAGTTACCTGGATCTGCTGATCTCTGAGCCTTTTATTGCCTCTTCCTGGGAGCCTGGCAGTTGCCAGTGCATCGAAACTCAGCTTTACTGTCCCTGGGCACCAGTCCTTTAGCCAGGGAAGCGCCATTTTTCCCACACTTTTGAGAAATCTTGAGCTGGGTTTAAATTCAGTTGGCTTTGAAAGCGAAGCTTTAAAACGCATTTGCACTGATCAAGCGGATTTGGGCAGGTTGCTGAAGTGGTAGGACAACAAAGCTATTTAGCTTACCCAGACAGTAGTGCTGCCCTGCCGAAGGGGCATTTTCAGTATTACTTTTTAAATTTAGCTTAATATGACACTTAATATAGGAGAATTTTTGTGGATCCTATTAAGAGGTTTAGTAGCTTGCTTTTCTCTTTATGTATGTGTCAACTATTGTTAGCAGTGCTACCTCTTGGCTATAATATCTAGTAACTTTGTAACACTTTGCAGTACTTCATAAAATTATATGAGGTAATTGAACATTTAACATTTTACTTTACTGGTCTCTTTAATTTCCTAATATTAGCTTAGTTCCTCTTTGAATTGAATTCTCCTCTTCGGTACAATTTTCTTGCTCATAGGTAAGTATCTAGATTGCATTTTATTGAAATTTATGGCAGTGTGCAGGTAGTGGATATACAATATGCTTATTGCGAGGTGTTTTTCGAACTAAGAGTCTCTGCTAGGGTTTTTTTGCGAATCTATGTGGTTATCCTTTTTGCTTCTTGTACAGTATTCCACTTGCTTTTATCAGGATGTTTGCATATCTCTGTTTCCCGCTCACACTACCTGCCTTGTGACTTTTTGCTTTCTCAGACCCTGCTGACTTACAGCCTTCCTGTTTCACAAAGCGTAATGACTTAACAGATGTTAAAAGGATACTCTCAGGATGGTTTATGCTGGATTAAGTATTAAAAGAATGAAAGGCAAGCCCACCTCTTCCTCCCAAACTCCTATAAAGCACAGAATCAATAGCAGTGTTTTAAAGAGAAGCCACTGTTACAGAAGAACGAAAAGTATTTTCATGGCTTTGCAGTCCTGCAGCTGTGCTGTTGCAGCACGAGAGGCTGATCATGCCCCCTCAGTGTAGGTACCACTAGGAGGGGGCCCTGTTTTCTGACCCAGTGTCCTGCTCTGTGCTCTGCTCTTTCCACTTGAGGCCTCTTGGTATGTTCTGGGTGCGCTGTGGAACTGGAGATTTGGTTAAGCCTAATGTGAAATGAAGGCTGCTGGCACTGCAAATCGATCGGCTCCTTGGTCTGATTCACATCCTGCCTATCATGAGCTCTTGTGATGTGTGGTGTTTTGTGGTGGGTTTTTTTGTGTGTGTTTTGTGTGGTGGGGTTTTGGGGTTTTCTTTGTTCGTTTGTGGTCTTTCGTGGTTTTTTTGTTTGTTTGTT